>JAMPIV010011971.1:0-49889 GCA_024509875.1 Oreohelix idahoensis
TGTTTTAAGACTCCAACATGGACGTGGCATGTATCAGAGAATTAAACATTCCTATCGCACAAGCAACTACTTAGAACTACATACATGCTGGAATACCGGGCTACATTTAAATTTAGTATTAATAGAAGAACACTTTCTTGCAAATGTCCTAGAGGAAAAAACCAAATAATATAGAGGCATTCTCCTACTTAAAATGTAGGAAAAGCTTTGAAAAAAATATACCCTTAGTGAGGAGCAAAAGATAAATTTCATTAATTTAACCCGGCATTGCAACGTTTCCCCCTAACAACCAAAAATTAGTATTTGCAGTCCGACTAATCCGTGTTTCGCCTTACAATATACTTCCCATTCACCCATAAAACTGTGACAAATGTTTTTGACAAGACAGACCTAGAGAATTGCACAATATAACTAAAACAGTAGTGAACAAAAACAACAATTAATATATTTAGGACGATTTAGTGAAGGTGTTACGGGAAAAGTTGAGAGACATGTCAGATTCTAGTCAAGCATATTGATGAATGACACATAGATGATTAAGTGAATTTCCCGGGTGATCATCGCCTCAAACACTCCACATCATCGGGAGGCGTCTTTTAAACATGGTGTGCCTATTTTCATTCTACCCTCTTCTTCCTTGTGGAGCAACAAACGCAGAATACAAATGACGAAAACTATGTGCGAGTGGTTTCAAAACATCTACTCTTTGCGCTGAATTCTGATTTTGGTGCTGTCAGAAGCACCCGGACAGGCCGGGCCACACACAATCAGACGATGCACACTAATTTTCTTTTTGGCTTATAATTTGTTTAATTCCTAACAATTTATACACCATTTTTTGATTATCTTACTCTAGTTGCGTAACACTTAAAACTGCGGTAGAAACTGAGTGGATTCTTTGTCAGCAAGGAGTCCGTGTAGCAGAAACCCCCAATATATCATTAGACCGTAAATCTCTTGACAGTAAATTTATCGGAAACGTCAAAATACACTTACACCTTGAAATTACAGATACACTAGATATCTCCTCAGGCTGCGTATTATATTACCCATCCAGAGGTAGAAACAAATATCATTTTCCGGGTTTTTTCCTTTAATCAAAAATGGCTCTTACACGGAAGGCAATGGTTCACTTTAATTCTTCAGTTTATATATTAGCATTATCCGAAACTGTGTCTCATAATATTACTGTAAACATCCCGTTCACTTCGATACGAAATGTAGGTGTCTTCTGGTACTGTCAGGCTTTCAGCAACATAAAACCAGTATTTAAACAGTCAGGTTTTTATCCGACTGCCATTTAAAAAACACTAAACCAACAATGTCAACAAACAACTTACAACCCATTTACGGAAGCGCAATTAACCCGTATTTGGTAGTGTTGTTTTATCACTGACACATAAAGACGCTGAAAAATTTACGCAGATATCCAGTCCACAAATTTTGAAAAAAACGACTCAGACATCTACCTAGTGCTTTCCATGCATTCAATAGGACCTTCATGACTTAGGATAAGACGAGTATGGCATTAATTTTTAGTATCGCGAACGAGCGACAGTCTCTGGTATAGTGTTGCACTGCGTTCCTTCGCACACTCATCACTAGCGCGCATTCTTTTAATGTTTTTCACTTGCGTAATCTCACTCTCGTCATCTCTCATTCACTTGCCGCGGATGTTAGGCGGTTCTGATTGTTTTCTGTCATCCGTTTCTTTTTCCTCACACTTTTCTAATTTTCACTTCTCTGTCTCGACTTTTTAAACTGAGTTCTCTAAAAATTTCAGATGCACTGTTCTCTTCTTTCACTGCTTCTACTCCACAAAGTTCCATCTGTCCCTTTCGTTTATGTAACGTAGTGTATTCACTGACACTAAATGGTATAGCATTAATGGCGGAGATCATAGTATTAATCGTACGGCTTACTACCACAAAGCAGCTTAGCTTCTTCTTGTCTGCCAGTACGTATCTCAATACTAGTGTTTTTCTAAGAAACACAGTACATTCGAATATCTGTTGTTGACTTTCATGTCCATGCCACACGATGGATCTCTACTACCTATTTTTCGAACTCCAGTGTTATCTGTACTTGGCCTTTTTCATGCAGACGGAGCAATCTTACTTGTCTTCCACATCAAGGGGTTTTCATCTCTTTTGTTTTTTCCCCTTTCAATCGAGTTCCACGTTGTTCACGAATAATATAAACTAGCATGCCAGCTTTTCCTCACGTTTCTCATTTAACCTTGCCCATTCTCAAATATCTGCGTGGCATCACATATTGCTTTCTTTCTAACTTGTGAAATAAAGTTTCTTTTGCGCATTAAATATACTCCAAGATCCACGTGTTTCTGAACTGGATACAAGACATAATTTCTTTTGAAGGGCGTTGAACATTTGGACTAATTTCACTAATACTTTGCCATTGGGCCTCTTTCAGGACATCCTCATTACTTTTTTTATTTGGCTGTTCCATGGTATAATTTTCCTCAACGCTGTACGCGCGAAAGTTTGGAACACACAATACATAAGAATGAAAAGAGTAAATGGGGAAATGCGTGCAGCTATTGGAAAGCCACGGTCTTTAAAACGGAAAGACCACCATTTCTATCACAGACATCTAGGGGATAAATTAATAAACTTTATGTTAGCATTAAACAACCTGGTCCCTTCATTTGGAGGGAACACTTTTCCCACATAAAGAAATTCACAAATTAACAATGTTATTGAATCAGTAATGCGCTCACAGGCTTTACATTTCACAACCTAACATATCTTAATTTGATAAGCCGGTTTGGGAGATTAAGACAAGAAAACCAGATATAGACCACAATATATTAATGGGAGTAGATATGGAAGACCATACAACGACAAGTCATATGACAATTACAAGAAGCAAAAGTAAGCAATAGTGCAGATGTAGATTGTTATCACCACTTAGTAGCAAAACAGGAAGGTGAAACTCAAACAAGGAACATTACGGAACAGCAGTGACACAATTGCAACTACACAGACCAGAAGGATTCTGCTTTGCCAGAATACCACACCAGTGTGAGTTTCCACTTGTTTCACCATCTGTATTTTTTGTTCTGTACTTCACATCCATCCAAAAGGTATGTAAATTTATGAATAAATATTGTTTTATGCATTTGCTATTCTAATTTTGAATTGTTATCAGATGCAGATTGAGCTGGGAGAACATGTTTCTGGAAGCAGGCGCACCACTTTAAATACCTCGGAGCTATACCTGTACTTACTTAGTCAATCCCCTTCTAAAAAGGACTCCAGCGGTCTTTTCTTCATTTTTTAACTGATTGGTTTAATGTTGTCTTTTTCTTGGCATGTGCGTACCCCTCAAGTATCTCATATTGTATGAAACAGGACGGGCCTAAAGAGATAAAGAAAAACATTTTTAACTTTGTAAAATTTTTAACTGGTACTTAAAAAGGGCCACCAATAATTTTTTTATTCAATTTTTAATAATCAGCCCACTGGGGTTGTAAACAGAACAATAACATTATCTGACGAATGACATCGTATTCAAGAAGTATCATCCAGAATTTTATGCTAACCAGACCACGCTAACCCAAAAAGTTTCAAATCGCACTCACCAAAACCTCACAATCCTAAATATTCCCCCCCGCCATACCACCAGACCGCCGATAGGATTATCACATTTATCAATTGTAACAGTTTATTATTTTTAGCCACCAGAATGTTTCCCCAATACTTGAAATAATTTTCCTCTGTTTACTGTGAATCCCCAAGATCTAGGTTTCTCTACACTAACTATTTCGAGAGTGACCAATTTGGTGCATCCAGAATGACAACTACCAAAATATTGTGCGTCGCACCCCTCATTAATCTAATTTTTAGAGGATGGACTGGAGCCAATTTTGGGAAATACAGCTTGACTTTTTGTATATTCATGAACCTATTGTAATTCAAGGGGAGTATTCCACAAAAAAGGGGGGGGTGATGTAAAGGTAACGTGATTGAGTGGCCACTGTATAACCAACATAAGAGAGTTATATGATCAGAGGAGTAGTGAATATTTTTTCTTGTGTTTACAGGAACGATGTAATCAACCTTGTACATTTTGCTTAACATTGTTTACTTTACACTGGGTAGCCATTTAGTAGAAACTTTGGGTTTTTCTTTACAGATCCTATTCTGTAACTAGTGCTAACCTTTGGACCTTTGGGGTTATTATACTTGTTGGGTTCTTTTTATCTCTCAAGTCACATGGGATTAGCATGAAAAGGGGAAGGGCCACTTTATTCCGGTATATTTCTAAGTAAGTAAATCTGAATTTTATTTTGATTATTTCTTATAGGCATATTCGTATGTTGTCCAAGTTCTAAAGATAATTAAACAACAAAAGAAACTTAACTTTTGGTGTGGTTGGGTCAACCCATACCCAATTAACCGAAAGCTTGTTTTCAACGTTTTTTTTTGTTTTTTTGTCACATTGTTTTTTGTTGTGTGTGTTTGTGTGTTTGTTATTTTTTTATTATGTCTGCACTACTATTTATTTATAAGTAGAACAGTGAACCCACTAAACTAAAAAAAAAACACCACCCAAAAACCACATTTAGCTCAAAGTGTCTCTAATAGGTGGCAAACATTTTTTTGTAAACTCTCTTTATACTCACGCACCAGGGATTAGGCTGGACTGGGAGAAAAACTTTACACATCCCAGGGGAAACAAAACCGCCATAAGCTATTCATTTTAGTGCACCAGGTCTTTTTTCTCAGGGAAACCCTTTTATCCCAAAGTACCACCTGGGTCCCAACAGTCACTAGTTCATAACGGAGTCCCTCATATCAATAGACCTCAAAACCTACCTGTTAGGACCTTTTAACCCCTAACGATTACAAAAGTTATACCATTTTAGTTTTATACAAACACCCCTGATTTTTTTAATTCGCTTTTTTTTCTCTTACCTTAGTTTTCACATTTATATGGTTAGGACCAGGTTTTGTTTTTTTCCGCCAATTTTTGATTACTTTACTCTGCACAGGCCCAAATCCCCACACCCAGCGAAAAGGCAACTTTTTCTCTGACTTTAGTTTCTAATTTTACATACCCCAGATTTAGACTAGACCTTATTTTTCAACTGCACTAGGCGGGGCTTAGGGGCATAGCCCATTTGAGGAAACCGCTTCCTTTCTTGCTCCCCTTAGACCCTAAATGGTACAATTTGTTTTTTTCCTTTTTACACACTATTTTACTGACTAACTTTCAATTCTTAATCAAACCATTTTCCAAACATTTTACACACCACGTGGCAACACGAAGCCAACAAAAACAGTAGAATTCCTAGACTATCTTGCAAGACACTTCCATCATAAGACAGCACTGAAATTAATGAACAAACCACCACATTATAAAAGAATCTTTTTTTTATCAAAACGGGGGGCACAGTTTAAACCCCCAGCCGAAAAAAATATTACACATTAGTCACAGACAGACTAACCCAGGTAATCCCAATTTATTACTTAGTTAAAACCGTTTACCCCTTCAACGTTTTTATCTTTTTAGGTTTGGAACAGATTATGTCCGACCAGACTTTTGATGTTATTCCGGGCATTCTTTCATCTCCTGCCAGGGATAACAGGAACTGTTCTCATTACAAAAGGGGAGGGCGAATCCCTCCGCTTTTTTTATACTTAGTAGCTTGTATGACTTTTTGTAAATCAATTTACAAAAACTGGGTTCAACTTCTTTATTTAGATCCACTGGCTCACTTTGTTTAGTACATTTTTGAATTGGTAAGCCGATACTTTGCTGCCCACAGGGGGGGGTTTCTGCAGAACCACATTAGGAGGAGGGCCAAAACATCAACGTGGGGTTGGGATACATATGAAACCCCTAGCAAATTGTCAGTGGTCAGATGGGTGTTGGGTTGAATTAGAGAGGTGGGGTGCATCGTGTATCGTCCCTGGGTTTGCGTGCGACCATGTAGTTCTTAATCTTGTATAGTTTGTACTGGTCCTTCATATATTGGAGGTACTTCGTGTTTGGTCTGAGTGTTTGCTTTTTTTTCTTTTATGGGACTGTTGATTATCATTTCCCCATGATTAAACACATCGGATCATAGTTAGCCAAATTATTTGAAAAATGAGACCTTTTGGGACATTGTGGTTTAGTGAGTAAATGACCCCAGATCGTTTCGCTTTTGTTCCCAAATTACCACAACTGGACAGTCCACAATCATTGCCAAACCTGTACAGGAACACAAGACAATACCTATAACCAAAGGATACCATCTTCACAATTTTTTATTATTCACACCGTAGCCTTGACACAAAGTTTTTTCTACATGCCAGGTAGGGAAATCCAACCACAGACCACTACCCTTTTTTCTTTTACATCCCCATTTAAGGCCTGAAACTCCAGGTCCACCACATACCTCTTCTAGTTCGATGTTTCCAACCTTTTTCTTTGTAATGCCATGGTGTCCCATTAACGTGTCTCTAATAATAGCTCCCGAGATATTTTAAAGAAGTGTTGTGGCGAACTCATCAGTCAGTTAAAAACCTCTGCTCAGGAAACCATTGGCACAACCCCATAGCGATTTGCTTAGGATACAATATGGGTTGAGCATACCATGTATGTGTTTTTTGTTTTGACACCAAACAGTTAATTGTGACATCGTATATGACCCTTTGCTAAATAGAAACATATCAACGTACTACACAAAGACATTGCAGCGATGTTTACCGTTAATATGTTACAGGCAAATGTACCAAACACATGGTGGTAATATCCAACATTGTCCATAAAAATGCGTTTTTTTATGTACTCGTTGTACCGGTGTTTGATTACGACATTCCCTATCGTATATATATTTGTTCTTGGGATGCAGTTTCAAGTGTGGTATAGCATTTTAACAAAAGAGCAAGATCCTCCAACAGCATATTCATGTTTTTTGTTTTTTTATGTGTTTTAGGTTTTGTGCCAGATTTTATATTCTGAAGAGTCAGTATTCTTCCTACATGTTGTTCCTAATTGGGGCCATTATCCACTAGGAGGAACTGGTTCACTCACTTAAGCGTATAGTGTATGGGGTTTGTGGCGTTAATAGTAGCCCACGATTATTGGTTAGACGCGTGATAGTATGTTTGTGATTACACTTTTTAGTATAGGAATCGAGTTTTATTTTAACATCTTTTATTCATATACCGTGGAAGCATCTTGTACATAGTGATTAATGCATTGAAACAGGGGAAATTTAGATTATTTTAATCGGTATCCCTTGAGAACTGATTGAAGTATTATTAACCAGGTGAGCCTTAAAATATTCTATTAGGTTAGCCTCCGCATCTTTGTTAACATACCATCATATTTTTAGCCTAAAACATCCGATGTAGAGATAAAGGCTCCTATATTTCCATCCCCCGGTAGGGTACACAGTGGTACGAACGGTGGAAACAATTTTTTAGACCAGTGTAATTCTACAGTACACAGGACCCCAATTTCGACCCCCTGGGGTAACACAAATTTCGAAAAAATTCATTCATTGTAGCTACCCATAATTGTTCAAGTTATCCGGGATAGAAGCCGAGGGTGGAATCCCCATTTCAATGCACAGCCCACTGGTTCAACGCAATTCATTTTAGAAGTCAATCTGAGATTATCACGCGGTTGATGTGGTGACATGGGACGTTTTCAGCAAGTTTAATACTTGGACAAATATTTTGACATACGATTTACATCAGGACAATTACCTGCGTCTCCATTTTGAAGCACTCATTTTTAACCATCAGGGTCTGCACAGGAAACCCAACCTTAGTTTCACACACCACGAAGACCCGCATGTAGGAACTTGCTACAAAGTTGCGATACCGTACTTCGAAGGTGGGCTACAATTGGAACTAGTTGTTTTTGACGTTACTCTGCCAAGACAAATGTTGGGCGGGGGATAGGAACTTTGCGGATTGAACGTCCGCAAAAGAGACCACGAATGGCGGCATACAATTTTAGACTACTCCGTTCTCTGACCTTAACACGACCAGGCATGGTCATGTTAGTGGGGGACTCGGGTGGGGGATAGGGGGCATAGGGTGATAGAAAACCCGGCACGATAGGCGAGGCTATCAAACCAACCGCTTTTTTCTGACTTCTCGAGACCAAGCATGAATATGTAGTACTTTGTCTAATAAAAGCCGCAGCAAAATGGCGGTGGTATTCAATTGTTACATAACAGGTTCATCCTAACTATTTACACCCCTCAAACATCCCACATGCAACCCAGGATAGTATAGGGGGAGTTTAGGACCCCCATAAGTCCTGGCCTCATACCAGTAACCAGATTGAATATCTTTACACTGAGGGGGCCGGGTCCAGGTAAACACAACAGCTTATTATTTCACATATTGGCTTTACCAGACCAGCTAAGCCAGAATTATCTCTGGGGCTACTCCAACCAGGTAACCTCTAAAAAAGAAGAAACAAAGGCACCGAATCCCCGAATAACCCTCATCCAGGAGGACCATAACGAGGTGGGAACATTGCTACCAGCTCAGAAACCCGAAGAGTCGAAAGAATATTAAGGAAAAGCATTCTACTAGTGACCCGCAATTTAATCATCACGGATGCTTTAAGAACAGAACTGAATAGAGCTACCCAAGGAAAATCCCAGAAAAGGTTTCCGCGCGAAGAACAGTGAAAAGGAAGGCATCAGGGGATAGCCAACTGAATAGATACATAGAACGGTAAGAATAGTGGACATTAGGGAAAAGATTGACATTATCCAACAAGTATAAAGAAAAGCCACTAAATCTGGACCCCTTAGGATGAAATGATAGTAAGACAGGGGTTTTCCCTTAGACCGTCGTGAACAGCAGATATGTTTTGTGGAAAGACCCTATCCACCACTGCGGGTCCTCCACCTCGGTACAAACTTGTGAACATCTATTTACTGAACTTGGTCAACTATAGGTTTTGTGTTATGACGACACCTCCAGGGCAGGATGGCATAGTAATTTTTGCCTGAAGTCTAAACAAGTCATATACACAACCTACTTAAGTGTCGCTAAGTCAGTAGTCTCCTTAAGCCAAGTCCAGGACCCCCGATAAATTAGTAGTTCATACAATAAGATTTATTTATATGGGATATAAAGTCATAACAATTCGTTGTTCTGAGCACAATAGTTTCCAACATAAGGTCACTTGTAAAATTGTACAAAAGTGTCAAGTCCTTCATAAACCCAATCCATAAAGTAATTATCAGGTAAATGGATCACTAGTTATATGTGGTCATATAAAACATAAATGATAGGCCTTGATGCGTTATAGTACATTGACATAGTAACCAGTTTTTGGTATGACATTCCTTTCCATCGCATTTTGGATAAGCAAAAATATCTGTATTAAACACTTCAATTTCCAACAGAGACAACGAACTAGGCTTCGATCCATTCGTTCCGTGATTATAAGAACAATTAAGAAAGCTTTAAACCTACATACTTCCGGGTTTTTGCCCCCCGTTCACAGAAGTAAGTAACACAATGATTCTAGCAGCATAACCATGATTACCTTAGGGGATAATAAAATATTAACACAATCATTGCTGGTTAGGGTACTTCCACCACAACCCACGGCACACGGGACCGACACACACATTATAATATAGCATTAACATTACAGGTACTCATACTATATATACAGTTACTAAGCAAAGCACAACACACATATATAAATTGCTAGTATGACAGTAATTATGATAATATATTACATATCTAGTTTCTTTTTTCCGTCCTTATGTCCAACCGACCTGTCAAAGTACCAGTCATGGTAGCCATACGCCCATAGTTGGAATGTACAACTTTAGGTGTCAATAGGCATTACAGATGGTTTATATCCTTTTATATATAAAATAGTACAGTCAAAATCCAACACGCCTATTGGAAGATATTAATAGGGCAATGGTCAAACCAATATATATATATATATATATGTAATATATGTAAATATAATATAATATATAATATATATTAGATATTATAATACTATACAGTAAATATAGGGATAAACGAACGCGTCAGTAGCACCACCAATCGGACTAGTACAGGCCATATTGCACTAAATTGATAACTAGACAGTACTGCTCCACTTACGGTGGAATTTGAGCGATAATACCAAAATTGGCCTCTCTATCGAACACGTCCTGGTGCAAATGACGTGTTTCGTCTAAAGCGCCGACAAGATACCATTACCTGATGATAAATATAATCGGATCGTAACGTAATTAAACGGAGTAGATATAAATTATAAAATGTATCCGTCAGAAATAGAAAAACACAAGTTGAATAGCCATGTAATAGGAAAACTGAGATTTATACTTCAGTGTCAATGGGACATATTATCCGGCACGATCTTCCGTCGGCCCCTTGAGATAGTGAAGGTAAGTGAGATCGGTCAAGATCAATAATTGATTATTTAATGTCAACATGAACATATGCCTGCCATGAAATTTGAATTTATAGAACTCTGAAATGTTATGAACAAACAGTTGAATAGAACGCTTGTAAAATAGTTCGTCAAAGTAATCACATCGTCTTATGCTCATTATAATGATTGTCTCGTCGAAAAATAAAACCCTACGATTCCAGTAGATTGTTTTCGCTCTTCACTTTTGGAGTCAATACAGATTTGACCCAAAAAACATTTGCAGGTGCTGTCTACCAGCGCCAAGATACAAGAAGGTGGCCCACATATCATTCGCGTACATACCTAACTATAAGTCGGCCGATTGATCTGTGTAAGGACCCCGACAGGCCTGACAACACAATTGGTCAGCACAAGGCCATTGAAAATCAAAAGAGAGAAACCAGTAATCTCGGGGTACGGCTAACAATTGTGTGTGCCAGTTGTTAGAGGGAGAATTTTTTGCATATTATTCGAATGTCCTGTTTTTCCAAACCTACGTCATGTTTTCAAGACGACGAACCGACCCCAGGTCAAGCGAACGACCAATCCGCATTTTGATGTAATGTTTCCAGTCCTAACGGTCGTGACCTTTCTGACCTTTAAGTGATTCTCGGACAGCGTACCTAAAAGTGTTAGTGTCACTCGTATGGGAACTGCTGCACGTCTTTTTTGGCTCTGCACCATTGCACACGCCCTATGCCCCATTACAGTCGCAAGTGATTCCGCTGAGGACCTGGGATTATTTTTTAAAGATAAAAGTGGTCTTGATATAATATTTAACTCTCTAGTGTCATTGACACCACCATTGCATGTTTTTAAGTCGAGCCTCTGCTTTCATTATGTCCACTTAATTTTTATTTATTCTTGAAAGTTACTAATGATCCACACATGTGCCGATGTGGTGTCGGTTGGGAGAGAACACTACGTGGGTTTCAACCCAGTTTTCACACCGATGGGCCCAATCGTTAAGCTGCCTCTTGAGGGACTTTTTTGCAGATTTCCCGTAAGTGGAAAATTTCCCGGCGATATTATATTTGCCCGACGGATTTCGGACCACTGCGTTTTTGGTATGTCTGTGACAACCTCAATTGTTTATAGACGAGGACTGTGCTGAGTTTTTTTATTGTTTGTTACTTAGTAAATATTTTTTCCTCTGTGCCTAAGTTTTCATTCGTTGACTGTGTTTGTAAATCGTCATTCTCCAATCTTGCTATCCCCTGATTTCCTAATACAAATTTTCTCTATTTAGATACACTATACTGTTGCTTGTGCAATTTTCTATTTTCGCAGTATCATTGCAATTTTTTGCAATAAGTTTTTCTTATATTTCTGCAATTATTGGTTTCCTTTGAATTCCTGCGAGACGTTTTTCAAATTATGTACTTTGGAAATCTCTCGTCACGGTATCAATTTGTTCACATTAATCAGCATCATGTATTATCTGTCTTCAAATGCTCCTAAGATAACTTAGTTATTTATGCATATATTGTTGTGATTGAATTATTAATTATGGTGAAAAATTACTAATACTCGTCAAAAAGTCAAGGGCCAACTTAGAAAAAATCCTTGGTTGAAACCATAAAACAAATCTGATATAGAACCGTAATTGGTATCGTAGTACAAAACGGCATTTATTGAATACCAAATTGACATGTCACGTAAAGAAAAGGAAACACACATTCCAAACGCAAATGAAGCAGTGAGAAAGTGTGTCACCCCACCGTTTTCAAAAGTCACACAATAGATATTGGACAAATAGACAATTTCAAAATCGGGTTATGCACCACCGTTTGCAGCAAGGCATTCAAGACAGCGTAGACGCATCGAGTCCACAAGGGTCCGAAGAGTATCCTGAATGAGGAACAGCTTGGCCATTCCTGAAGCAGAAATGCAGTCAGCTGTGGGCCAACATCCATTGGCAGGGGGTGATTTGTTGACAATCTTTTCGACCAAGGACATCCCAGAGGTGCTCAATCGTGAGAAAGGGTCAGGTGAAATGAAAAGCTGGCCACGCCATCCTGATGATCCCATGTTGCTGAATAAACTCATTCACCACACACGAGCTCGATGGGTCGAGCGTTTATCATCTTGGAGGGATGGCATTACCACCTATGGCCTCCAGAGCAGGCTGAACAATTGGTCTCAAGATTTCGTTATTTTTCTGGTATCTTGGGCCGGTCAAGTTGCCTTTGATGTGATGTAGAGAGGTGGGGTCCGTGTGCCGTGTCCCTGTAGAAGCCTCCCCAGACAATACGAGATAGAACCCCTACCATAACGATGTCACCACCTCTCGAATTTGTGTCATCATCAGTAAATCGCTCTCCTGGTCGTCTCCAAACTCGAATCCTGCCATCATTGAATGACACAGTGAAGCGAGATTCATCAGTGAAGAGAAAACTTGACTCCCCATTGTTGCCTTGTCCATCGGATGTGCTCGCGCAACACCAAGCAACACGGCTCTGCGATGAGCAGGAGTAAGAGGGATTCTGACTGCAGGGACGTCCGAGCAGCCAAGTCCAAAATTCATGTAAACGTCTGCGAATGGTGCTTTGACTGACATTAACGTTTTACAGTTTGTCTCAGCTGACATCTTAGAGTGGAACAAGTCACTGTTCGAAATGGCGCAGGGCTGACAACAAAGAGGTACCGGTCATAGCCCATAATGTCTATTGGTGCATCTAGGGCGACCTGGCCGGTGGTGGCGATCCTCCACACTTCCTGTGGCCTGAAATCTCTCCAAAAATTCTTTGGATAGTAGAGTGTGAAAAAACAAACACTGCAAAGCCCGTCTAGCAACCTCACTGGGGACAGATAAAACCACTTTCAACCCACGCTATAGCCCTCATTCTTTAGTAAGGTGTCAAGAGACTTTCTTCTCCTGGGTCATGGTTTTTGCAAGTGATGAAAAACTACCCTAAGTTCCTGCTGATTGTAAAAACAAATTAAGAGTAAAACTCTGTTCCGGAACACCGGAAAAGTCGGCTATTGCACGTAGGCATGTCAATGAAAAAGGCAGACGATTACTTCACCTTTTTGGTTCCCCAACGGATAGTTTGAAAAAAAACATTTTAAAGAAAATGTTGTAATTTTATGGTCAGTGTTTTGCGTGATAAATTCTCGTCAATTGCATCATTTTATTACAATATCTGAATGGTTAAAACAGCAAGGGCAACAACTGCTTGAAATTTATAGTCACTTTTCTCGGTAAGCATTTGTCTTCTCGCGTTGGTATCGAATGCAGTTAAGTTTGAGCTGTAGTCATTTTGCGCTGGACTGCGCATGACTGGTCTTGCTTCTTGGTCGATCGGTTTCCGCCCACCACTAGTGGAGTGAGCGATTTGGAATGGCGAAAGAGATGCCTCGTTGAAGAGGGGGTCTCCGCTATTTTTTGTTCTGTCAGGGATGTGTAGTCCTCTTAATGGATATTTCGTTTATTCGAGATAATACCTCTAGTGTTTCCCACATGTCGGGAGGCGTGATATTTCTGTGTATTTCATGAAAGCAAGGTAAATTAACATTTTCATTAACTCTATCGATTTTTGGTCGTGAACGATTTCTGGCTCATAGCCTGTCTTCGAAAGTCGTCGTCACGAGATGTTTTCCTAGCTCACATGTCGCTGTAGTGTGCTGCATCGGTTGATGCAGGTCCCAAGGACTATTACTTGCTACTTGGTTACCTGAACTAGGTTTGAAAAACCTTTGTTATCTAGAGGATATTTTTGAGGACATTATTTATACTTCGGCAGACGTGTCTGTCTTGCTGAAGTCAGACTAAGGAGAGTGAACTGATCTCATACATCTGGTTATCTCCTGGCTGTTATAGAAAAGGATGGAGTTTTTCACCTGACTACATTTACAGCACTATGAAATATAACATGCATCTGACTCATCATTGTAATGCTGTCTACCGTCTATTGCTGTATTGAATGTTGCTGTGATAATGACTTTTTGATGTGCCTACACATTTGCGTAACCATTTTGTCACTGTGGCGTCCACAATAAATAATGAAGAAAAACGTCAACGGCTGTTTCAAGAATCATTGACTTTATACGTCGTGAGTTTACTGACGTCCTATGTGGATTGCCCTGTTATTTTTGTATGAACATTGTTTTGACTGAACACATCTGCACACTACACAAAACCAGACATGCGGATACCATCCATCATCAGATGGATCAAGCATCAATTTAGGTTTTTAAGCTGGTGTTGATTCTGGTACCCAGCAAACACGGGGTCCCTTACCCCTACTTCAGTTTTTCAACAAGAATTCATCAACAACCTTCAAGAAATTAGCATTCTTCAATACAGTCAACATCTTCAAAATTTATTCAAGGGTACTCCCGAACCGTTGCCCGGGTAAAAGTCGAAAAAAATTTCAATTTTTTGACTGGAAACAATGAATTTGGACAATACCACTAGGCTCATCAGTAAATTTTGTCAACATTATGTGCCGGATAACTCTGACTGCATTGTTGAGCCCTCCATTATTTGTCACAATCCCATGAGCCAAAATGCTGCCAAATCACAGTCTCCATCAACCTTGTTGAAATGGATGGTAATCATCCGACTCTCTGTATATTCCCGCCTGCCCCGTCGTGTAGGTCGACCCCTTCGGCAGATGTGGTTCCAGTCAAAACAATGTTCAACAAAAATAAACAGGCAATCCCACATAGGACGCTCCATGCTAACACCACGGTTTCAATGTCACAAATGAAATCAAAATTAGAAAACAGCCTTTGACGTTTTTGAAATAGATGACTATTATTGTGGAGCCACAGTTGACAAAATGGTTTACGGCGAATGCATGTAGAACCACCTCAGAACAGTTTTTATCACTCCAACACATTCAATAATCAATACATCAATAGAAGAACGAAGGTAGACAACACTAACCAATAAATGATGAGGTCAAGAATGCATGATATTATATTTCCATAGTGCTGATCAAATGTAGTCAATAGTGGAAAAACTCCTAAAATCCGTAATGTTTTACTCTAATAATAAGATCCAGGAATAACCATTATAACAGTTCACTCCTCACATTAGTCTTCAGCCCTTCGAGCAAGATCAGGTATTAATATTTACGTCTGAAACCTCCGAAGTAAAAGCCAGGGTGGGGTGGGGGGGGAATAATGTCCTGACTTCCCAGCCATAAAAAAATATTTCCTCCATCTAGATAACAAAGGTTTTTCAAACCTAGTTCAGGTAACCAAGTAGCAAGTAATAGTCCTTGGAACCTGCATCAACCGATGCAGCACAATACAGCGACATGGGAGCTAGGAAAACATCTCGTGACGACGACTTTCGAAGACAGGCTATGAATCGAAATCGCTCACGACCCAAAATCGATAGAGTTAATGAAAAAGTCAATTTGCCTTGCTTTCATGAAATACACAGAAATATCACGCCTCCCGACATGTGGGAAACACTAGAGGTATTATCTCGAATAAACGAAATATCCATTAAGAGGACTACACATCCCTGACAGAACAAAAAATAGCGGAGATCCCCTCTTCAACGAGGCATCTCTTTCGCCATTCCAAAATCGCTCACTCCACTAGTGGTGGGCGGAAACCGATCGACCCAGAAGCCAGACAAGTCATGCGCAGTCCAGCGCAAAAAGACCACAGCTCAAACTTAACTGCATTCGATACCAACGCGAGAAGACAAATGCTTACCGAGAAAAGTGACTATAAATTTCAAGCAGTTGTTGCCCTTGCGTTATAAAATAGATATTGTAATAAAATGATGTTGCGAGAATTTATCACGCAACACTGACCATAAATTCACAATTTTAAATCTGTTTTTTTTTCAAACTTTTCCGTACAACCAAACAGGTGAAGTAATCGTGCTGATTGACATTTCCACGTGCAATGCCCGACTTTTCGTGAACAGAGTTTTACTCTTAATTTGTTTTACAATCAGCAGACTTAGGGTAGTTTCATCACTTGCAAAAACCATTGCCACCGAGAAGAAGTCTTGACACCTTACTAAAGAATGAGGGCTATAGCGTTGGTTGAAAGTGGTTTATCTGTCCGTGAGGTTGCTAGACGGCTTGCCCAGTGTCACACTCTACTATCCAAAGAATTTTGGAGAGATTTCAGGCCACAGGAAGTGTGGAGGATCGCCACCGGCCAGGTCGCCCTAGATGCACCAATAGACATGATGACCGGTACCTCTTGTTGTCAGCCCTGCGCCATCGAACAGTGACTTGTTCCACTCTAAGATGTCAGCTGAGACAAACTGTAAACGTTAATGTCAGTCAAAGCACCATTCGCAGACGTTTACATGAATTTGGACTGGCCTGCTCGACGTCCTGCAGTCAGAATCCCTCTTACTCCTGCTCATCGCAGAGCCCGTGTTGCTTGTTGTCGCCAGCACATCCGATGGACAAGGCAACAATGCAGTCAAGTTCTCTTCACTGATGAATCTCGCCTCAATGTGTCATTCAATGATGGCAGGATTCGAGTTTGGAGACGACCAGGAGAGCGATTTACTGATGACACAATTCGAGAGGTGGATCGTTATGGTAGGGGTTCTGTCATTGTCTGGGGAGGCTTCTACAGACACGGCAGGACCCCACTCTACATCACCCAAGGCAACTTGACCGGCCCAAGATACCAGAACGAAATCTTGAGACCAATTATTCAGCCCCCTGCTCTGAAGGCCATAGGTGGTAATGCCATCGTCCAAGATGATAACGCTCGACCACCTCGAGCTCGTGTGGTGAATGAGTTTTTTTTTTATTCAGGCAACAAATGGGATCATCAGGATGGGCGTGGCCCCCAGCTCATTCACCTGACCTTTTCTCCGATTGAGCACCTCTGGGATGTCCTTGGTCGAAGATTGTCAACAAATCGCCCCCTGCGAATGGGTGTTGCACAGCTGACTGCATTTCTGCTTCAGGAATGGCAAGCTGTTCCTCATGATACTCTTGGGACCCTTGTGGACTCGATGCGTCTACGCGGTCATGAATGCCTTTGATGCAAACGGTGGTTCCATACCCGATTTTGAAATGTCTATTTGTCCAATATCTATTGTGTGACTTTTGAAAAGGTGGGGTGACACACTTCACAGCTTCATTGCGTTTGTAATGTGGTGATTCCTTTCTTTCTTTACGTGACATGTCAATTTGGTATTCATAAATGCCGTTATTTTGACTGATACCAATTACGTTTATATCATGATTTTGTTTTATGGTTTCAACCAAGATTTTTCTAAGTGGCCCTTACTTTGTGACGAGTAGTATATTATCACATAATTAATAATCAATCACAGAATTCATGCATAAAAATAAGTTTAATAGAGCACTTAAGACAGATAAGACAAGATGCAGATAATGCGAACAAATGATACAGAGCCGAGATTCCAAAGTACCAATGAAAACGTTCGCAGAATCAAAGAAACAATAATGCAGAAATAAAAGAAAAAACTATTGCAAAAAATGCAATGATACTGCGAAAATAGAAACTAGACAAGCAACAGTAATAGTGTATAAATAGAAAATTTGATATAGAAATCAGGGATTAGCAAGATGGAGAATGACGATTACAAACAGTCAAGCATGAAACTTAGGCACAGAGGAAAAATTATTACAATAACAACAATAAAAAACAGCGACGTCACGTCTAAACAATGAGTTGTCACAGACAACCAAACGCAGTGGACCGAAATCCTTTCGGCTAAAATATATGCCGGAATATTCCACTACGGGAAATCTGCAAAAATCCCTCAAGAGCGCCTAACGTTGGGCCCTGGTTGTGAAACTGGGATGAAACCCCACGTAGGTCCCTCCCAACCGACCCACATGGCACATGGAACATAGAACATTAAAGAAATAAAAGTGGACATAAATGAAGCAAGGCTCGACTAAAAACATGCAATGGTAGGTGACAAACAAGTACATATATCAAGCCACTTATCCTTTTAAAAAAATTCCCGGTCCTCGCGAACGTTGCGACGATGGGATCGGGCGTTGCATGGTGTTAGCCAAAAGACCGTGCAGCAGTCCAACGTTGGACCCTCACTTTAGGTACGTGTCCCGGATCACTTAAAGTCAGAAAGGTCGACCGTTAGGCTGGAAACATCAAAAAATGCGGTGTCGTCGCTGGGGTCGTCTTGAAACATGACGTAGTTATGGAAACAGGACATTCGAAATTGCAAAAATTCTCCCTTAAAACTGGCCACCAATGTTACCAGAATCTGGTTTCTCTCTTAGATTCACTGGCCTTGCTGACAATAGTGGTTGTCAGGCCTGTCGGGCTTACAGTCAATGGCCGACTTATAGTTTAGGTTACGCGAATGAAATATGTGGGCCGTTCTTGTATTGGCGTATAGCACTGCAATGGGTCAAAACTGTATGACCAAATTGAAGAGAAAACAATCACTGGACTCGTAGGTTATTTTTTTCGACGAGACATCATTTAATGAGCATAGACGTGGATACTTTGAACGAACTATTACAGCGATCATCATGTGTCATAACACTTCAGAGTTAAATTCAAATTCATTGCAGGCATATGTATGTTGATATAAATAATCAATATTGAACTTGACCGATCTCCCTAACCGTCACCATCTCAAGGGCGACGGAAGCTCTACGGCAATATGTCCAAATGATGTCAGTTTCCTTTACAAGACTATTCAACTTGTGTAAAATTTCAGAGGTCTTTCATAAATACTCGTTATAATTCGTTTACGATCCCGATATAAATTCTCAGCAGGAATTTGGGCGCATTAGCGACACGACATAGCCAGACGTGTCGAAGCTCTGCCAAAGACATCTGCCAATGTGCGTGAGCAGACTGTGTTAACCATTGAAAGCCTGTCTGTGATTGAGGGTACGTGAGATGTTAATTATATATACTGTATATAATATATATATATATATATATATATATATATATACATATATATATATATATGTTCTATTTATATATATTGGTTTGCCATTGCCCTAAAGACGCCAATAGGCGTGATGGGAGACAATGGCAAAGTAAAAAAAACCTATCTGCTGTTGCCCTAAGACGCCACTAGGCGTAATGGCCACTGACTGCTTTGACGGTCGGTGGCTAAGGACGGAAGAAGAAGAAGATATATATATATATATATATATATATATATATATATATATATATATATATATATATATATATATATATATATATATATATATCTATATATTTATATATATATATATATATGTGTGTGTGTGTGTGTGTGTGTGTGTGTGTGTTGGTGTGTGTGTGTTGTGTGTTTAATATATTATCAATGTGTGTTTAAGGTAATATTGGTATGTGTAGAATCATTGTGTTATTTCTGGAGGAAAACCCGAAGTATGTAGGTTTTAGTTTAATTGTATTAAATCAGTAGAACGAATGGATCGAGCTAGTTGGTTGTGGAATGCGTGTTAAAGATATTATGCTTGCTAGAAAGGACTAACCAAACTGGAGGAAGGAATGACTATAACAGATTGAACTTTCTGTATTATATGACACAATGGACTACCATAAGGCCTATATGATTTTTATACAAAACAAATCATGGACAAAACAGTTGTGAATTACTGAAACTATTGTGCTAGAACTGGAACGAATTGTGTTATTCGGGACTTACTATGTCTCTTGTGATTAACTACCGCTTGTCTGAACTGTCTCATTATGCCTCCTGACGGGCGGTGGAGACAGTGAGCAATAGTACGTAGGTTATATATATTGTTTCAGGTTATGTCCTGCCCTGAGGGTCATACAAAACCTATAGTGACCAAGTCAGTAAATAGATGTTCAAGTTTGTACGAGTGGAGGACCCGCAGTGGTGGAGTTCTATCCAATCATACTGCTGTAACGAGGCCTAGGAAGAAGTATTTAGTTTCAGATAAGTAGCTCAGTGTTGGGCTACTTCAACTTTCAAATACCATAAACCCACCTACGAATAAACTATGTGAGGATGAAAACACTGTGGTGAAGATATAAGACATTTGACAGTCATATGAGTCATAAAGTAACATTTATATTCGTCTATACAAGAAAGCACAAAAATAGAGACAGATTCTATCAGGAAGGCAAGTTGAATACGAAATTTATTAGTTTAAGAAATTAAACTGTAAATGTGTTATGAAAGTGACCCATAATTTATTTTGCAATCAATTGCATTCTATTTGAAAATTAACAAAGAAGAAAAGATCTTGTACATAAATAAATTCTAAATTGTCCCCAGAGTCTTCAGTGAATTATTTAAATTTGGTTTAAAGTTCTTGTTGTGTATTTAATTACCCTTAGCAGAGTCATTATCTAAGGTTAGTCTGGAGAGGAGCCATAGGAATCTAGATAGTACATTACCATCTCATCTAGGAACCTATACAGCTTGACTATACCTTTGATTTCGATTCACCATTACTCTTTTAAGAAAATGGGGTATTTCTTGTAAGACCAGCCTCTTATCTGGCACTATCCTGGTATCATCTGATACATTTTGTTTGTCCAGGATAATATCACTATCATTATATCTTTCCTCTCGCTACATCCTGTCTTCACCTCAAAAGTTAGGTTGCTCTGCCCAACGCTAAATGTAAAGTTGGCATAGAGGCTTTTTATAATGGACACTATGCAGCTTGGAATTCCATAAGCCCTCAGTTTTTTCAATAGACTGTCCATTTGTATACTGTCAAAAGCCTTTTCAAAATCAACGAAATTAATGTACAGCTGTCTCTGCCATTCTAGGCACTGCTCTATAATGTTCCTGAAAGTAAATATTTGATCTGCGCATCTTCTGTTCTTTCTCAATCCTGCTTGTTCTTTCATCAGTTTGTGGTCTACTGCTTTTGAAATTCTCTGTATAATTATCCTGCATAGTATTTTGCTGGGAACTGAGAGAAGAGGGATTCCTCTCCTGTCACCCTTCGTGGGCAATTTGACAAGTATTCCGTTGTTCCACTCCGTTTGTGTTGTCCCTTTTTTTCAACACTTGTGCAAATAGTGGTTTTAATAGTTCTGCTGCTAGCTCAGGGTCTGTCTTAAATAGCTCTGCATTTAAGTTATCATGGCCAGGAACTTTTCCATTATTTAACCCTTTGATTGCTGTGATGATTTCTTCATTTCGTGGAATGTCTGTATTAACATCTAGATCATTTTCAGCCTCAGGAACATTCAATTGTGTCTCTGGTGGTTCCTTGTTCAGAGTTTCTCTGAAATACTCTGCCCATCTTGTTTCCTGACCTTTTGTTGTGGTGATGAGATTTCCGACCACTTTAAATATCTCGGAGCTATTATAGACCGAAAGGGAGGCATCAAAGAAGAGTTGGCCACTCGAAAAAGCAGCAGCTGGGAGACTTTTTCAGGGCATAAATCGTGGATTCCTCAGCAAGAAAGAGGTTGGTAAGAAAACGAAGATGACTGTATACCGCTCCACCTATGTCCCAGTCTTGACATATGGATGCGAGTCGTGGGCAATGACTACAACCCACAAAAGCCAGATCCAAACCTCAGAAATGAGGTATCTGAGGAAAGTGGTTGAAGTAACAAGAAGAGACATGGTCCGCAACCAGAGGACGATACGTCAAGGCTACAATCCCACCCCTTGCAGACCCGAGTAGATCAATCCCAACTAAGTTGGTTTGGCCATGTCTGCAGAATGGGAGAAGATCGGCTACCACGACAAGCATGGGAAACAAAGAGCCAGGGATCCAGACCTCCAGGACGACCCAGAGTCCGCTGGGAGGACAACATTAGACAAGCTTTGAAGGACCGAGGACTAGAATGGAACCAGGCCAGGAGGAAGACAGCCGATAGGATAGTCTGGCGCTCTCTCTTCCAAACCTCTACACCTCACCGTTGAAGGGGAACGACTAAGTAGTAGATGAGATTTCCTTGCTTATCTCTTACTAATGTAATATTGTTTGCACCTCGTTTTCCGCTGTGGGTTTTATGTTATTTTATATACTGTGCATTGTTCATTTTTCAGTGCTGCCTCTTCTGCCTGTCTTGCAAGATCGTCTAGGAATTTCTTTTTGTTGGCTCGTGTAGCGAAAGGTTTTTTAAGAATGTAGTAGTCAGTAGTAGTTACTGAAAGAATATAGTCCCAGTTTCCGAGAAGAGCACTGGTATCACAGCATAGTCACGGTTGTGAAGGTCTCATCTACAGATAGTATTCAGATTTAAAGTCAGAGCCTAAGATGCCACCTTCGCTATGTATCTAACCTATAATAATCAACAATTCATTTAAAAACTCAAAAATGCAACACTATAGATGTGACAAGTCAGAGAATTACAATTAATGAATCATTTATTATCTACATCTATCTTTTGTATCTTTCCTGTTGTCGTACAGGTAGGTTTGAGGGTTATTTATGGTCTGAGTAGAGTGGATGGTGATAAGTACGTGAGAAAAAGATGTGAGAAATAGATTTCACGGGTGAATAGCTTAAGGAGAAGATGTGTATCTGGAATGAGTAAGTTTCTCTAGTCCAGCTAACTATACAACTATAATTTAGTACGAGACAATCTTTCCCTCCTAATATATGTAAATATAAGTTTAACTACATACACACACACACACACACACACAAGCTATGTGGCGACAAGACACACAAACGTGAAAAAACTACTGTAAATTGGGTATGGGTCTGACCAACACACAAAGTTAAGTTTCTTTTGTTGTTTATTATTAATAAACTTGACAACATCGAATATCTAAAGAAAGATCAAATAAAATCCAAATTACATACATAGGAAAATAACAGAATACATGTGCCCTCCCTTTATTGAGAAGAGAACCCAACAAGTTAATAACCCCAAAGGTCAAAGGTTAGCACTACGTTACAAAATAGACAGTAAGGAAAAAACAAAGTTTCTACTAAATGCTACCCAGTAAAGTAAACAATTTTTAGCAAAATCAAGGTTGATACAATACTTGTAACTAATAAATATCCACTCTCTCTCTGTTATACAATAGCCACTTAATCACGCTTACCTATTCTTGATGATATCCCTTTGGAATTACAATGGTTCCTGAATATACAAAAAGTCAGCTGTATTTCCCAAATTGGCTCCAGTCCATCCTCTAACAAATAAGATTAATGAGGGGGGACGCCAAATTGGTAGTTTATTCCTGGATGCAACAAATGTCACCTCGAATAGTTAGTGTAGAGAAACCGAGATCTTGGGTTCACAGTAAAACAGAGGAAAATATTTCCAGTATTGGGAAACATCTGGTGGCTAAAAAAACTGTTACAATTGATAAATGATGGTAATCCTATCGGCTGGCTCTTTAGTGAGTGCCGATTCTGAAACAGCATAAATTCTGGATGATACTCTTGAATACGACTGTCATTCGTCAGATAATGTTATTGTTCTGTACAACCCCAGTGGGCTGATAAAAATTGATAAAAATATTGGTGGCCTTTATAAGTCCAGTTAAATTTACAAGTTAAAATGTTTCTTTATCTCTTTGGCCAGTCCTGTTCACAAATGAACTTGGGGACGCACAAGCCAAGAAAAAGACAACATTAACCAATCAGTAAATGAAGAAAAGACCGCTGGACGTCCTTTTAGAAGGGGAATGACTAAGTAAGTAAGTATAGCTCCGAGGTATTTAAAGTGGTCGACCTGCTCCAGAACATGTTCTCCCAGCTCAATCTGATCTGATACAATTCAATTAGAATAAACTGCATAAAACATTATTTATTCATAAATTTACATACCCTTTTGGATGGATGTTAAGTACAGAACAAACTCAGTTGGTGAAGTGGAACTACACGGCAAACAGAATCCTTGTCTGTGTAGTTGCAATTGGTCCAGCAGTTCTGAGTTTCACCTTCAGTTTTGCTACTAAGTGGTGATCACATCCTACATCTGCACCTATTCTTACTTTTGCATCTTGTAATGAATGTCTCCATCTTCCATTAATCATAATGTGGTCTATCTGGTTTCTGTCCCGGCCATTTGGTGATTCTCATGTTAATTTGTGAATTTCTTTATGTGGGAAAAGTGTTCCTCCAATGACCAGGTTGTTAATGCTACAAAAGTTTATTAATTTATCCCCATTCTCGTTTAATGTTCCGCTGCCGCATTTCCCCATTACTCTTTCATTATATGTATTGTGTGTTCCAACTTTCGCATTGAGGAAAAATACCATGGACAGCCAAAAAAAGTAATGAGGATGTCCTGAAAGAGGCCAATGCGCAAAGTGAAATAGTCCAAATGTCAACGCCTTCAAAAATAGTCTTTGTATCCCTGTTCAGAAACACGTGACTTGATATATTAATGCGCAAAAGAAACTTATTTCACAAGTTAGAAAGAAGCAAACCACTTTTATGGGCAGGTAATGAGAAGAGGAAAGCTGGTATATATCGTAACAACGGGAACGATTGAAGGGAAAAAAGATAGGAGAAGACAAAGATAGCAAATACTGGATAGTTTGACATCGTGGCATGGACAGAAGTCAACAACAGAATTGATAAATTGTACTGGAGACAAGAAGTTGTGGAGAGGCATGATCTCCTACACCATTAGGCATGGTACTTGAAGAAGAACAGTGCCATCTGAAATTTAGAGACTCAGTTTAAAAAGTCGTGACAAAAGTGAAATAAAAGTGGGAGGAAAAAGCACAGGATGACAGAAACAATCAAGAACCGCCTAACACCGCGGCACGTGAAGAGATGATACAGCAGTGAAAAACATTAAAGAATTAGATCTGTGGAGAGACCTGGTCGCTTATGTCTATTTACTATTACATGGTACTGTCTGTCGCATGTGACTTATTGCGTATTCGCGTTTTATGTTCCGGTAATGCGCTTCCTAATTGTAAGTTGTTTGTTGACATAGTTTTTGGCCGTCGGATGACTTGTGTTACATAATATTATGAGACACGTTCGGATAATGCTAATATAAACTGAAGAATATAAAGTGAACCATCCTAACCATTTTTTAAAGGAAAAACATCCCATTCAACCTCTGATGGGTTATAATTAGGATATCTAGTGTATGTAATTCAAGATAGTAATTTTGATTTCCGATATCTAAATACGGCATTATTTCACCCCTCCACTCAGTCCAATTAGAGTAAATCAAAAATGTAAAATTGTGTGAACGTGTGATTGTGTGTGCCCTGTCCTGTCCCCAGAAAGCAGTTTCTCATGTTTGCTTTGTTGCTCACAAGGAAGAAGAGGGTAGATAAGCCCGGAGTGTTTGAGATGACACCCAATTCACTAATCATCTGTCATCATCAATATGCTTGACTAGAATCTGACCAGTCTCTCACTTTCCCGTCACACCTTCACTAATCGTTATATATTAATTGTTGTTTTTGTTACATACTGTTTTAGTATATTGTGCAATTCTCTAGGTCTGTCTGTCAACACATGGTCACAGTTATGGGTGAATTGCATGCCTGTAAATAATGAAATTCTCTTTTGCTCACACTTCCTACATTTTAAGTAGGAAATGCTCTATATTATTTTCCTCTAGACATTCTGCACAGAAAAGTTCTTCTATTCTAAAGTAGCCCATTCCCAGTTGTAGTCTAAGTAGTTTCTTGTTGCTAGGAATGTTTAATTCTCTAGATACATGCCACGTCCATGTTGGAGTCTTAAACAACGTACATACATGTCCTCTTTTCAAGCTTCCAACCCATGCTACTGTCAATTCGTCAGTTACTTTTTTATTTTATTTTTTATTAAGCTGATGATCTGTGTTACACCAATTCCACTTCGTTCAAGTGCCAAATGGGAGCCGCGCTGGCGTAGTGTCATAGGACTGGTTACGGCGCCAATAAGAGTAATGTCATAGTGTGGTCACTGGTGATTGCTACTGGTGACTGTTAAATGCTGGAGTCACTAGGTGGCAGATGGCAAGCCTAGTGACGTAGTCTATATTTGGTAAACTACTTCGCTTTATCTTCCAAGTTATTTAGTTGATATCATTACTGCCCATCTCCGCCAGAGGTGTAAATTCCTTGTTGATATTCCTATCGTTTTTTATACAACTCAAATCCGCTCCGTTCCTTCTTTGATGTAATAGTGACTTCGTATAGTGGTAGTTTAAATGTACATGGCATGCGATCAGCAACTCATAAAGATGGAATCAATTTCATTATGTTCCTTCAAAACAACTTTTAATAACTTAATAAAACAACACGTACAATAAGTTATTCAAATGGTAGAGTTCGCCTAGAAGCCTTTACTGGGTCTTTATACTTCAGGTTAACTCATACATGAATTCTATGTCGTGTAACTTCCGTATTCCTCTTTAACTTATTCTTCTCTCCAGTAGACTTCCTTAGTCTTCCCAAACTGCTCCTGTTTACTCATATACCAATGCTCTTTATCAGCATTCTTATAACTGCTCCTAGCGACAAAATTCATCTCATGCATAAATAATTGTATGTTCACCATTCTGATACTTACAAGTGAGAGAGCATATTTGAAGTTCTTCTATAAAAGTCTACATTACTTTTTCTTGATAATCATATACAATTCTGGACACTTCAAACCTTGTTCATTATGGTTCCTCTGTCGTGATTTAGTCTGTCTCACAACGCGGTTTTCTGTATACTTAGGAGTAAATCTGACCATACCGCACGCCATATGTTGAGAGCTCTCTGATACAACAGCCAATGAAAACGCTCCCTTCTTGGTGTGTATAATGAAACATTTTATGCTTAACATGGAGGCCCATTGTGTGCAACTTATAGTACGAAGCTATTTAATTTCATAAAACAAAAAGAAGTTTAAACGGAAAGGATTATATAATTCAACAACGGGAATGTTACGCTAGAGGTAGGTGTAAAAACTTTCTCGAATAGTAATTTAAGTAAAATAGAAATATCGAGGGAATGGGCTCCGTTACATCAGGCTAGTCCCAAATTTAGCTAGTTATAGCATGCATGTATTAAAAGTATTACCAAGTAGTAGATAGATCAATACAGAATAATTCATAGAATAATTCAAGCTTTAAATGACCAAAAATCGCTGCATAAATAAGAAAGATACTGAAATATTAAAAATTTTGCTAATTGAACAGAAGGCAAAAATATGCCTAATTTTGAGATTTTTAACACCCTTTTTGCCCCATGCCATCCGATACAGCGGATGTGCTAGTATATAAGACCTTGCCCTTGGCTAAATTGAGGCCACAAAATTTAAAAATATAGCTGAACAGAAGAGAGCGGTAAAAGTGTAAAAGTCATATAACTTTGCCACCGCATCTGCCTGGCAGACCTAGATGCCATTAAGAGCCTGTGTGTATTGCCTGAGGGTAAGAATGAATATATATATATATATATATATATATGTATATATATATATATATATATTTATGTAATTTTCTTGTGATTATTCCATGCGTTAGGAAGTGTGTAGCATGTGTAAACTCTTGGAGACGAAAGCCATGGCCATAATGAGTAAATAATGGTTCAAAAGTTTGTAGGAAAAATGTGTAGAATAATTGAGAAATAATGGTCAAAGTACGTCTGTAAGTTTGACAAAGTGTTTGAAGGAGTATTTCTTAAAGGAACAACACATTTACCAGGAACATAAGGAAGGATGACAAGAATTGTTTTAAGGAATTGATTAAGGTATTACTTGGTGCTTTATACTAGACCAAATCATTGTATGAAGGCGGATCATAGACAACTGGATCTAACTTAGGATTTATAAGGAAAGTGTTGTCACAGTGAACTGGCTGTGAGTGGTATTGAGGTAAATTGTCCTGTGCATATGTTAGCACAATGTCTGACACTGTATGTTATGTCCATTGTGTGTGAGGACAAATTAGTGCTGGACCATACAGGGGTTGTGATTATTTGTATTCCAGGTTTTATCCTGCAAACTACCAGAAGTGCATGAATCATCTATCTCTGTTGAACTCTGAGGTGCAAGTGCTCTTAAAGTCATTGGAGCCAGATACCCAGCGTCCACTGCCTGGCAATTCACAGACGTGTTAGTCCATGGCAGGAGTGTGATTGATTTCGACATAGAAGATAAGTGGCAAAACCAAGCCACTGGTCAGCCTATTCAGACTCTACCTCTAATATATATAATGAAGCACATTAAAAACGCACCACCTGTATAATCCAGGAACAGAGTGTGAAATGTAAATATAAGTGTTTACAAGTTTACATATTTGGAATCTTTATTCATTTTCTTATGAATCCATCCTGGTCATTAATTTGTACATTTGATTGTTATGAAATTCATTACATTCTGTGCAGGCAAGGGAGAAAACCAAAAATGGAACCAATAAAAAAATTCATTCACACTATCCTCAGTATCTGGTATGTCCACCGTGTGCTTGCAAACAAGCTTGGCAGCGGCTCCGCATGGAACGCACAAGTCTCTGAAGGAAATTCCGGAGAATCAAGTCCCATTCACGTGTAAGAGCAACTTCGAGCTGTTGCAGATTAGCTGGAGAACCTTGCCTGTAGACTCTGCGTCCAAGCTCGTCCCACAGATGTTCTATAGGTAACATGTCTGGTGATAGGGCAGGCCAATCAATCGTCACAATGTTCTGCTGCTGTAGATATTGCTGCGTAATGCATGCGGTGTGAGCACGTGCGTTATCCTGCTGGAGAAGCTGCAAGTCTGGATAATTTGTGAACGCAGGAGCAACCAATGCATCCTGAACCTCATCTCGATATGTCACAGCATTAACATTTCCACGGAAGACGTGAAGAGGCAAGCGATGGTGAAAACTGAATCCTCCCCAAATGTGAAATACTTACTTACTTACTTACTTAGTCGTTCCCCTTCTACCGTGAGGTGTAGAGGTTTGGAAGAGAGAGCGCCAGACTATCCTATCGGCTGTCTTCCTCCTGGCCTGGTTTCATTCGGTCCTTCAAAGATTGTCTAATGTTGTCCTGCCAGCGGACTCTGGGTCGTCCTCAGGGTCTGGATCCTTGGCTCTTTGTTTCCCATACTTGTCGTGGTATCCGATCTTCTCCCATTCTGCAGACATGGCCAAACCATCTTAATTGGGACTGTTCTACTTGGGTCTGCAGAAATGTGAATACTGTCACCTCCAAATCGGTTGTGCTGACGAACACAGCAATCTGTAAAGCGCTGTCCACGCCGTCGCCAAATCCGCATACGCCCATCAGCAAAGGATATGTTGAATCTGCTCTCGTCTGTGAATAGGACAGCATTCCACTGCAGTCTAGTCCATCTGACATGTTGCTCTGCCATTGCAGGCGCTGCTGACGATGTCTGTGAGTCAAGTTTGGCCCAACATAAGGTGGTCTTGCAGTAAGGCCTGTATCTATGAGTCGTCGTATGACTGTCATTCGAGAGACTACCCACGTCTACCCACTATTGCTCTTGCTGTTTGACTTGCCGTGAGGAGAGAACGATTCCTTAAGTGACTCAGCACAATATGACGATCTTGCGCAGGGGTAGTTACTCGTGGTTGGCCACTCCGAAGTCTATCCAGGGCACCGCCAGTGGTTTCGTAACGTTCATTGAGACGTACAATAGTGCTGTGGTGGCAATTCATCCTTCTGGCAATGGCCCGCGAGCTCATTCCGGTCTCCAACATACCAATGGCTCGTTGGCGGTCGTTTTCAGATAGTCGTGGCATTTCAAGCACATGTACTGGGTGTTTTGTCTCAACGGCCTTTTTATACCGAGTATACTGCCACAACGCGTACACATTTTTCAGGGTCATAGCTGTTGGGAATCGTGTTGCACGTGTAACTTTCATTGTTTTCATGTAGTCTGTACACAAACCCGTGGGTTGAATCATGCACTTTCCATTCCAGCAGCCATTTGCTCTCTACCTCATGACAAACACGGGGAAAATCCATTCCCACACTTTTTTTCCCAGCTTCTCGGCATCAGTATATATAATAGTGGTGCGTTTTTAATGTGCTTCAGTTTACAATAAAAAGATAAAAAATACAGTGTATGATGAATCCTTGTGGACAATAAATATGATAATTACCACTTCACAGTCCAGTAAGAGTGACAAAATATATATGTATTAGATAATGGTTAGTCAAAAGGTGAAATACATCATATTGATTCTTTTTGATAATTGATATGCCATGCTTATTTGTTTCATTATGTAAATACATTTGATTCATTATAAGTTACCTAACCGAAAAGAGAAACGGTATAGGGTTAAATAAATTATAAATATGTACCATCATCATCATCACGTGACGTATTCTTTCCAGAACGTTGTCTCCATTACAGCTGCTCATGTACCATCAGACTTGCTAAAATTATTTAAATTGAGTTCCAAGTTTTGTTGATACATATTATATATAGATAGACCATAATTAGTTACCCTAGCATAATTAGCCATAATAGAAAAATAATAATAACACATAATATCAAGGGAGAATCATGAAAGAGAGCAAATAGACTTTTAGGACATCCACTCTCATCACACACCTAGAGGTTTATACAGCTAGATTCTACCTTTGATGTCAAATACACCCTGATTCTTTTCAGAAAAGGGGGTATTTCTTGTAAGACCGGTCTCTTATCTGGCACTATCCTGGTATCATCTGATACATCTTTTTTGGGTCCAGGATAACTTTAGACAACAATAATAACATCAACTCACCCTTTCGTGACGTCCTCTATGACATCTCTAGGCTCCTTCATATGTGTTCAGCCTCTTGTTTACTTTACACATAGTCGTTATAAATATCCGTTTTCTTGGTACAAAGTCGTACAGTTCTCATAATTAATTGACAAATCGTACTTCTACAAGACTCTGCTGTAAACAAAATTCTACTCTGTGCAAATTATAATCTCAGTTCAATACTTACATTAAAAAATGCAGCATAAACGCTGATCTCCTTTCAGAAATACACCTTATCTGTGAACTACAGAATCAAATACTATCTACCGATAGAACAACACTGGCTAGTGATGGCTGGACATCTAAATATATCTACACAAAAAATTATATCTGTAAAACCACAGAAGGTACATCTTGTCCGCACAGCGATCCCACCTTCGTCCTGAAGACCAACTCAGGACTACTGCTATGACCTCTGGTCATTTCTCGTGGTGTGTTTTTCTCGCCATTCTTCTGATTCGCTGACCCAAATCATTTTCATTAAATTTATTGGTCAAGCCTTTTTTCTGTTCTCGAACATTCTTTTTTACAACTCACTATAATCACTCACTATTAGGGGACCCAAAGGTGCAGCAATAGTGAATGCAGTCAGCAACCCATAGCTTGACTGCTTGCATCAGGGCCAGCGAACCAGAGCTGGTCAAGACCGTACTCCACCTCCACGTGGTGGTCCTGGAAACAGTCTGCAGCAGTGCAGTCTGGCTGAGCGAGTACAGATCGCAATGGGAAGGCAAGCCCGGTCCCTAAAAAATGCCGTGCTGAAGTCGGATGTGTTGACCGAAAGGTGCAGATATCACAGCTACGGCGTAAACAGGCACAACGCAACCACCGTCCTTTTCAGGGCGAACGAGGAAGAAGGAAGAAGAAGACTCACTATTAGTTAACACGAACCAGTATTCTGAACCGTTGTCAGTTAGAAATATCATTATTTTCTCCTGTAAACTGTCCCAACTGCTTATCTCACTTTAGCAATAGCATGAATAATGCTCGGGCAAACCCCACGGTGACAGTTGTGGTTACCACATTGTGCTGGCGATCAGGTGTTCAAGGTTCAAGCCCGGGCGTGAGCATTTGAAGAAGTGTCACCGACCGGGATTTTGACTGAATAAACTGAATGGCACATAAGGAAGGGAAACCCGAGGCCTGTAAACAGTAAATAAATATTAGACAAACATAAAGGTATGTTTTCAGGCACTCGTAAGAAATAAAGAAGAAGAACACTTAGACAACAGAATTTTTATTGTAAAAACTCCGGTGTTATCTTGTGTTTCGCACTGATGACCTGTCAGTAAAGCATCCTTTTTTGGGGATGCCTAGCTGGCCGTGAGGTTAGTGTGATTCGCTTGTATAGCTAGGCGGTGTTGTCGTACGGAAGGTACGGGGTTCGAACCCTGGGTAAACTGAATGGCTCCTGAGATAAACCCTCTGTGGATGGGAAGGAGCGAAGCTCCTGACTGAGTTGCAAGGAAAGTCGACAGGCTCCCCAGCCTCGCAATGACATGTCGTTAAGCCGAATGGCTGAAAGCCCAAGTGCCGCTGGTTAAGGGGAAAAAAGATTAAAGTGCTAAATACATTCTTCATTACTATATGGTGTAGAAGCATGGACAGTGAACAAGCAGTTAGAATTGAATCCATTGAGATGTGGATATATAGCAGAATGGGGCACGTCTCATGGAAAGAGAAGAAAACAAATAGAGGTCACAGAAAACTAGTAATGAAAAGATACTTAATGAAGATCAAAAATATTTTGGCCATGTAAAAAAAAGACATAACACCTTACCAAAGACCATAATAGAAGGCAGAGTTGAAGGCAAACGTGCAAGAGAAAGACAGCGCTGTAAGTGGGAAGATAACATTAAGAGATGGGCAGGAAAGAGTCTATCAGAGTGCATCATCAAGACAAGAGACAGGAACGACTCTATCAGAGTGCACCATCAAGACAAGAGACAGGAACGAGTCTATCAGGGTGCACCATCAAGACAAGACACAGAAAACGCTGGAGATCCATTGAAGCCGACCTTTGATATGAAGATGACACCTGCTGATGATGCCAATCACAACATTTATTTGGTTTCTATTAAATCTACTTTTCTTGGTTTTCTTTATTCACTTTTTCATTTTCTTCTATGCCAACGTATGAAGGAACCCAACCCTATTGGTCTAATTGTCAGGAATGTGATTAACATAACGCCAAGTGCATCTTGGTAGGAGAAAATATACAAGGGTGAAGAGTTTTAAGAACTTTCTTGTCAAATGTACTCCACAGTTTTATTAAACACCTGACCAAAAATGCATTGCAAAAAAAAAAAAAAAAAAAAAAAATTCTTATCAACTGTACTCCACAAATTTGTTAAACACCTGACTAACGTTTAAAAAAAAAAAAAAATCAACCAGACTTTAGACTATATGACACCAAGCGTGACTGTTGACATTCTCCGGTTACTGTTGCTATTTTGGAAGAAAGAAACCCGGGCCAAATGTGTAAAAGAAAACAGAAATAATAACATGTTAATAAGTAAAAAGAAAATAGAAAAAACAATTTAATAAGTATTTTAAGAGTCACTGTTATTATTCTGTGCGCTATAAATATATAACAAGTGTGTTATTCATATGCTTAAAAAGTGTATTCTCTGCTGATATCTTCCCGCGCAAAGCAGCATGTGATAACACAGACCGATATTTTTCCTACGCGAAAAGAAATATGTGGCAACATAATAAATCATCTAGTGACATTTGTATGCTAGTTTTAAAAACTTTTCAGACTGCTTGATTAAACAACTATGTTGTATGCAAAAATATCCTAGATAAACCATTATTGCAAAGATTTAAATGATATTACGTTTTCGTGAAAAATGCCTGGGGGGGGGGGGGTTGCGCGGATGGCTACATATTAGCCGCTTGTCCCATCCCACGTGGTTTGCTTTGTGTGCTTTTTCTTGTGTGTAGCCTTTGTTTTGATTGTGCCAGGAGTGTGTATAACAACCACTGACCATAGGATCGTCCGGCTACTCACATCATGTACGACCACTTGTTGAGGTGTTAGCGTTTACGCATTTCTTAGTGCATTTATCTGAGATAAGCATTCCCCAGTTGGAAATTTAGTCGAGCCGGCTTACATACAAACAGACCATCTAGCATAAATGACAACTTCAATTGTGGTAGACCATTGATAGTAAAGAACAGGCAGTTAAAGCAGTAGGCTAGACTAAGCAAACCGTCAAGTGCTGATCTACGATTGATTAATGCAATATACGATATAGGAAAGTTAAATGTTGCAGTATAATTTCAGATTTCCGTGAAATTGATCGAAATTAGATAAACGAAAGAAGTGAATCGTGCACTACCACACTGATAACTTGGCGTGAAACACGGTACAGTTTAGGGCGATAACGACAGTAATGACACGGATTAACAATTCATGAATGCTATGTGATGAATATGCACATATTGGACTAATATGCATGCGTGAAGTGTTTGACACAGCATACAAGTTATTAACAAGCTAAGAGTTTCTTCTTCCCTTCCCCCACGGTAATTTTTGTCAGCAAGAGCAGGTTAGTTCGGTTCGGTTGTTACAGCTGCAACAGTAGGCTATTAGGAAATCTGCATTCATAAATGACACTGAACACTACATTCCCTCAGACTCTTGCTTTTATTATTTTTGTAGCAGCATTAAGTATTTAATACATCTAGTGTTAGCCCGTGTTGCTAAAGTTATCAGTAATTTTGGGTTTAAATGTTTGATTTGTTAATATTTTGTAGGCCCTAAACATTTGTGTGTTAATTTATAGGCTATTTATTATGGCATAACATAATGCATAGCCTACGTTTAGTTTATTGTAGTGCCGCCATAAAACATTGGTGAATTGTTACATCCTTATCTGAAGCAGCCACAAACCTATAAAGCTTTGGTGTTATTGTCCGTTCGGAAATTCGTGCCACAGAAAGCGTCAATTTTCTCCAAAACTGTTTGTTGTATGAACATGAATTTTTGCATGCAGTTTTAGATTTTTCATGCAGTTATTAATATATTTTTTTGCCCTTACAAAACTCATGTCATGTTCGAATTTTCTTCTTTACGTTATATAAAAAACTCTTACTGTTGTCTGGGTTAATTTTTAGTAGTTTTACAGGAAAGTTAGAAGATCCGTTCAAAAATATTTTTTTTTTTTAAATTAGTTACTCGCGACTGTGTACAATAGGTGCGCACTCATGCGGACATGTAGTCACTACACTAATTCAAACCAAATAAAAAAATATTTTTGAACGGATCTTCTAACTTTCCTGTAAAACAAAAAAATTAACCCAGACAACAGTAAGAGTTTTTTATATAACATAAAGAAGAAAATTCGAACATGACATGAGTTTTGTAAGGGCAAAAAAATATATTAATAACTGCATGGAAAATCTAAGACTGCATGCAAAAATTCATGTCCATACAACAAACAGTTTTGGAGAAAATTGACACTTTCTGTGGGCATGAATTTCCGAACGGACTATAGCACTTCTCCTTTCATTTAGGCTACTTGAAATGGACACTGAACATTATGCTACTTGGATGGCATTGAAGAAGACATCTCACTTTCATTTCAACCAAACGTCCTTATAAATATAGAAAAGCTGGAGCAAACGGATCAGTGATGAAGCTAAACTTTTCATAGTTTTCAAAGATTTAATATAAAGATGTAGGTCTATAGGGCCTACGTATTTAAGTAGTTTTTTTTTTTACAGATACTGGAAAATTCGATAGAAAACTAGGAATTAAAAATTTTTTTAAGATAACAGTTTGGTAACACAATTTTACCTGGTTTGTTAAATAGTGTGAAAACATCAGTATGGATTGCTCACTGTTTATCTTCACACACCTTTACTGAAGTGCTACTGCTAATAGTTCTGTGGTTTAAATTAAATACAGTGGGACATGTTCTTTGAGGCCATCCAGATAAATTGCCCATGTCGTTACGATTAGGATTAAATTTAGGGTTAGGTTTAGGATATCTAAAACTAACCCTTATTACTGCGTCTCTGAATTTTAAAAAACAATATCAAACACGTCACACTGTTCTTCATTTCAGCCTATTCTGTTAGGCTAATCGATTGCCACTATTCTTGAGCTCACAGGAACGTGATTTAGTCCAGTGCATTTTTTTTTGTTTTATAAAGTATTCTGTAGGGCCTTTTGTCGCAGTGATTCTTGTTTATTTCCTTTTTCTGATTTTTAACAATGTGATTTTTTTTCAAATTGGCCACTGTTCAGTTATTTAAAAAATTTTGATGATAGTCCTATCTCTTGTATTAATTTTTAAAAATTGGATTTGGTGAAATTTTGTTGGTCATGAAACTAGTGGGTGATGGCAGTAAGTGAAGGTGTGGTAAGGAGGTTCTAGCGATACATATTATCAACGATGAATAGTAACTTCAATATCACCCGCAAACACTTACGATTTCACGAACACACACCCCATCTTTATATTTTTAAAACACCATAGGGTCTAACGAGAATGAAGAGGTAACTGTTTTAAGTCAAAGGAAACAACACAGGCACGTATATGTTCACAATTTGAAACTTTTAATGGCCGAGGGGAAGGATGGTGAACTGCACGCTGGCATATTGTGACTCCATGTGGTGTGTTTTCATGTAGCGCAGTGTGTTTGCACGTAACCTACATTTTGTAAGCACAATTTATTATGGAATTAGAAATTTGAGGCGTTATATATCATAACTGTAACCTATAAGATGTTGAAATGGATATATTTCGTTTATTTTAGTTGGACTTTGTTTAGTTTAATAGTATATAAGGAAGGGAAACCCGAGGCCTGTAAACAGTAAATAAATATTAGACAAACATAAAGGTATGTTTTCAGGCACTCGTAAGAAATAAAGAAGTAGAACACCAGACAACAGAAAAACAACAGATGTGAGTGGCTTACCCAGGATTTGAACCCCGGACTTTCCGTACGACAACACCCCCTAGCTATACAAGCGAATCACACTATCCTCAAAGCCACTCACGTCTGTTGTTTTTCTGTTGTCTGGTGTTCTACTTCTTTATTTCTTACGAGTGCCTGAAAACATACCTTTATGTTTGTCTAATATTTATTTACTGTTTACAGGCCTCAGGTTTCCCTTCCTTATATGTTATAAATGTTTATACAATACCAGAAACCTACCCTCTGTTCTATACTACTGTTCTTAAGTCTTCTATCATTTACTAGACACAGTATCAAGGTCTTTGTCTTGTGTGGACTGACATATACTGTATAATAGGGGAGCAACAGAAGTGATTGCGTAATTAATAAGGCAAAGCTGCCCATTGTAAACTTCCGGTGTTGTCTAGCGTTTCGCACTAATGACCGGCCAGTAAAGCATCTTTATTTGGGGATGCCTAGCTGGCCGGGAGGATAGTGTGATTTGCTTGTATAGCTAGGCGGTGTTGTCGTACGGAACGTCCGGGGTTCAAATCCTGGGTAAGCCACTCACGTCTGTTGTTTTTCTGTTGTCTGGTGTTCTACTTCTTTATTTCTTACGAGTGCCTGAAAACATACCTTTATGTTTGTCTAATATTTATTTACTGTTTACAGGCCTCGGGTTTCCCTTCCTTATATGTTATAAATGTTTATACAATACCAGAAACCTACCCTCTGTTCTATACTACTGTTCTTAAGTCTTCTATCATTTACTAGACACAGTATCAAGGTCTTTGTCTTGTGTGGACTGACATATACTGTATAATAGGGGAGCAACAGAAGTGATTGCGTCATTAATAAGGCTAAGCTGCTGTAGCGAGATTTGATAACACTTGCTTGGTTGTAGCGCGACACACACCCACAGCACACACACACACACCAGCGCAAGGACAGTGCGGCGGTCTTTCTTTGAAGTTTGAAGACGGGAAATGTGAATTACGGTTAAGCTAGACAATATTACGGAAGAATGAGGAAATAGCTATATAGGAATGTATGGCGGACTTTAAAAGTTTGCATTTACTGGACATTAGATTATTAACTACAAGAGAACGCCTAGTTGGAAATCAATTAAATAAAAATAATTCAACAAAGGAGATAGACTAGGAATTATATCCAAAAGGATATTATTCAAATATAAATAGTTTTAAAGATAATTAATATTTTTCACCTTCATCACATCTGCTAAAAGTTAGCTAATAATCTTTAAAAATTTATTATAACTACATGCCTAAACGGATTTAAATATAAATTGGATAGAATGGAAGCCTCATATGGGGAAAAGGAAATGATACCTAGGAAGGAAGGAAGGATATAAGTGTGTAGTGAACAGAAGAGAAAACAAATACAGGAAAAGCACAGATTGCCTCCAATCACCTCAAATCAGGAGATGAAACAAAAATCTTTTGGGGAATTTAGGAGGTGCTTTCTCGGATGGGCGAGAGACTGAAATATAAGGACAGAGCGGCACATTGGAAATCACACACACCAAATCCAGAAGCCAGAGTGAGAAACTGGAAGACAGTATCTGCAAGAAAAGTTAATTTTTCACGCTGCATGCAGGGCAGATTAACTTCAACCAAAACAGTCTCACCGTGAGCTTATAAATCCTAAGAGGGTATGTAAGTTTATTAAAAATATATGTATTACTAATATCATTTTATTTCAGATTTTATTTCTGATTGATTGTAGCAGATATAATAAAAAAGGGAATGACGCTAACCAGAGATAACCTTTACCGGCATTGTCAGGAAGCATAACCATTAATTGGTTAGCCAAATATATCATGGCTAATTCTTGCCTGGAAGCTTACGACATACCAGCAAGTACATAAGTGACTTGACATCCATAAGTGGAAGGCAAAGGTTATATTGTACCCATGTATCATAACATGTGATTATTCATGTATTTTGTTAATTCTGCACAGTATACATTATCTTATCATGCTATCTCTGTAACATACTACCATGATTCATTCATTTATATACAAACACTGAAGACATGGTCGCATCATGAACAGCAGTGGGTGGTGAGATTGTTGGAACAACATGGCCACCTATTACATTTTGTTCCAGGTTTTATGATCAATGTTTATGATCATTCCTGATCGAGAAACTAAAGACTTGAAGAAGTTGATCCAGCTAACTGTAGCCTAGAGGTCAACCAATCTTCAACACCTTAGTCTTTAGTCCCCCATAGTTATAGGGCGGGCTGAAGAAAAGTCTTCCGTATTCAAGTGTGTCTCAGGAACCTCGAGCAGACGTGGCTAATAACATAAGATGAGTTTTATGTGTATCCATCCAACAAATCCTGTGAGCAGTTTCTAACTTACTTACTTACTTAGTCGTTCCCCTTCTACCGTGAGGTGTAGAGGTTTGGAAGAGAGAGCGCCAGACTATTCTATCGGCTGTCTTCCTCCTGGCCTGGTTCCATTCTAGTCCTCGGTCCTTCAAAGATTGTCTAATGTTGTCCTCCCAGCGGACTCTGGGTCGTCCTCGGGGTCTGGATCCTTGGCTCTTTGTTTCCCATGCTTGTCGTGGTAGCCGATCTTCTCCCATTCTGCAGACATGGCCAAACCATCTTAGTTGGGACTGTTCTACTTGGGTCTGTAGGGGGTGGCATTTTAGGCCTTGACGTATCGTCTGGTTGCGTACCATGTCTCTTCTTGTTACTTCAACCACCTTCCTCAGATACCTCATTTCTGAGGTTTGGATCTGGCTTTTATGGGTTGTAGTCATTGCCCATGACTCGCATCCATATGTCAAGACTGGGACATAGGTGGAGCGGTATACAGCCATCTTCGTTTTCTTACCAACCTCTCTCTTGCTGAGGAATCCTCGATTTATGGCCTGGAAAAAGTCTCCCAGCTGCTGCTTTTCGAGTGGCCAACTCTTCTTTGATGCCTCCTTTCGGTCTATAATAGCTCCGAGGTATTTAAAGTGGTCGACCTGCTCCAGGACCTGTTCTCCCAGCTTAATCTGATGTCTTCTTTCTTCTCGTGATATCACCATGGATTTTGTTTTAGAGCTGCTTATGACCATCCCTCTCTTCTCCAGCTCTTCCTTCCATACTTGCAGGTTGGATTGGAGATGTGCCTCTGATTTAGCAATCAGGGCAACATCATCAGCAAATGCCAGCTCTGAAATATAGACCTGTCTCATCTTCCAGTACCCCACTGAATACTTTCTTGTTCTCTCCTTACATGCCTTGATGACATCGTCCATAAGGAGTATGAAGAGGTAAGGTGATAGGATATCACCTTGTCTTACACCAGTGGTGGTCCTGAACTCTTCTGACTTATGGTTTGCTGTCCTCACATAATTTCTGCAAGACTTGTAGAAGCTCTGGAGCAGTTTCTAAAATGACTGTTTAATGATGACAACTAGATGGCAATAGATAATGTGACAAACTTGTTTTATAAGTTCAGTGGAAGATAAATCCAAGACTTTTTAGCTTGTTTATTTGATTTGTAACTGTAAATAATCATACATTTTACCATCTTACAACAACCATTTCTCATTACAAGAATATATAGATGTACATAATAAATTGGATAATTGTACTCATTTGACTTGTTAAATTTTTAACTGTTAAATTTTAAGTTACCTTTTCAAATTAAATTATATTTATCACATAGGGTTACGATAGCGAAAGTAGCAACTTATACTTCTGAAGCCTAAATCTATTGTCCAGCTCAGAGTATTCACAGCTGTAACTCACTTGTGATACCAGTGTACTTCTCGGGCATTGGAACTTCATACTTTCTGGAGAGAGATTCTACTTCTGCTCTACCACTATTATCATAATAGGAAAAACCTTTCGCTACATTGGGGGCTCTTTCGCGGGATATTATTTTGTATCCTGAGCCACTATCTATGTTTTCTTCTATCTTGAACCACAAATAGTTTGTAAAAATAAATCTTTTTGAAAAAATTCTAAAACTTAGAAATTTTTCGTAATAGTAGTACCATTGAGTACGAAGTAAATAGGAAACGCTCACAAGGTTTTAAGGATTTGTCTTGTTCAAAGTAATTAATTGATTTTAATTAAGTTAGTTGGTTAGTGAAGATAGAATTATATACCCTCTGGTAAGTAAGCATCATGGCTGAATTGGTGAAGTTTAGAGCTGCGATTATGCAGGAAGGAAAAGACTTGGGTATGACAGGAGATGCTCTAATTCGGCATATCACAATTGAAGTGGATAAATATTTAGATAGAGAGATTAAAAGAATGAAAGCTGAAGCTGAAAGAGAGACTAAAAGAACGGAAGCTGAAGCAGAGAGAGAAGCCAAAAGAATGGAAGCCGAGAGAGAAGCCAAAAGAATGGAAGCAGAGAGAGAAGCCAAAAGAATGGAAGCAGAGAGAGAAGCCAAAAGAATGGAAGCAGAGAGAGAAGCCAAAAGAATGGAAGCAGAAGGTAAGAAATTAGAAGCAGAAAGAGAAGAGAAGAGACTAATGTTGGAAGCTGAAGCTGAAGAAAGAAGGTTACAAAGAGCTCATGAGTTAAGTTTAACACTTTGCTGACCAAATTCGACGATAGTCGAATTTCCGGTTGAAACCCTTTCTGACCAGATTCGACGAAAGTCGAATTAGTAACTCTACCAACGCAACAGACAGCCGTATCGATAGTTTTACGAAACAAGCCTCATCCGGGTATTTTTAACATTCCAAAATGGCTGCGCCCATGAATGATATCGTGAATCGCTGTTTCTAGCGGAGTTTTGATTAAAATTTCATTATTTTTAGTACAAGAGCCCATTCTTTGTTTTCATCATGTGTGATGATTTTTTTTTTTTTTTTTTTTTTTGCGTACGCCCGCTAATACTCAAGGCGAAATCTCAGGTTATTACTAATGTCTAACCTGACATTGATTTTACGTGAGTATCCCTTTTTTCTTGTACAGAGACAGGTGTCCCTCGCCATTCAGGCAAATACTCTCCGATTTCGGAGGTACCCATTGCAGCTGGGTCGGCTCAGGAGCCGCCAATCCCTGGTCGACAACACTCCTTCAAATGTGGTTGCCAGGTCTCGAGTTAATCCAGTCCAATTCCCGGTCGACGAAAAATCCTCAAATGCCGTCGCCCGGGTTTGATCCTGAATCACCCGGTCGCCAGAGCGGTGTTGTAACCACTACGCTAGCGCGGCTCCCATGTATGATGATGAAAACCAGACTTATAACAGAGATGATTCTGACTCTGGCAGCGAATCTGGGGCCGAAAGTGATATCTCATGGCTAAGTAGAGATGTATCACTCAATCGTAACGCAACTGATAGCAGCGACAACGAATTTGGATTAGATGAAGGTGATGTAGGTACATCTGAAGCAGGAGATGGGCGTGGCACAAGAGACCACAGCAAGACTGCACATCAAAATAATCTGTGGAGATGGAGAAAGCTTGCTCAAAACGAACTTGTTGAGCTTGACATGCTTCCTCCATATGAAGAACAACAAGGTGTCACGGCAGACACAACTGAATATATGTCCATTGATTTTTTCAAACTTTTTTTTTCCCGACACTGCCATAGATCTGATCACTGACGAAGTGAATAGGTACGGAGAAAATCACCTCTCTCAGTACACAGGAAATGCTAAGTACAAGAAACGTACTTGGGATAAAACTGATGCAGTTGAAATTTCTGCATTCATAGGCCTTCAGATTGGTATGGGAATGTGTTGCAAACCAGCAGTCTCAGACTACTGGTGTAAGAATTTTTGGTTGAATGATACACCATATTCGAAGGTCATGAGTCGGAACAGGTACCAACAGCTCCACAGAAATCTCCATTTTAATAATAATGATAACAGAATTGAGAGGGGGCAGCCTGGGTATGACCCCCCTCTTCAAGCTCAGACCCTTACTGGATATTATTTTGCCTACATATAAGCAACACTACACACCTGGGCGGGAGTTGTCAATAGATGAATCGATGGTGAGGTTCAAGGGTAGAATATATTTCATGCAATACCTGCCAGCAAAACCCACAAAGTGAGGATTCAAAGTATTTGTACTCACTGATGCTAAAACACAATACTGCCTGAAATTGAAAATTTATACTGGTAAGGCAAATGATGAAGGTTCTGTTGGGGCAACTTCCAGGGTTGTGAAAGATCTTCTTGATGGATATGGCAACAAAGGACATATTCTCTACTGCGACAGCTTTTATTCAGCCCCAGCTTTATTTCAAGAGCTGAAAGAAATTCAGATTGGTGCATGTGGAACAGTAGCTTGAGAATAGGAAGCATTTTCCTGAAGCACTGAAGAAAAAGCAACTCAAATTGAAAAAGGCAGATCATCCTGTGTTTTGTGCCACAGAAGATAAAGGCATGTTGGCAGTTACCTGGCATGACACGAAAAGAGTTTAACCTTTTATCTACTGTTTTATGTTACTGTTGGAGCCGCGCTAGCGTAGTGGTTACAACACCGCTCTGGCGACCGGGTGATACAGGATCAAACTCGGGCGACGGCATTTGAGGATTTTTCGTCGACCGGGATTTGGACTGGATTAACTCGAGACCTGGCGAGAACATTTGAAGGAGTGTCGTCGACCAGGGACTGGCGGCTCCTGAGCCGACCCAGCTGCAATGGGTACCTCCAAAATCGGCGAGTATTTGCCTGAATGGCGAGGGACACCTGTCTCTGTACAAGAAATAAAGGGATACTCACGTAAAATCAATGTCAGGTTAGACATAAATAATAACCTGAGATTTCGCCTCGAGTATTAGCGGGCGTAAAAAAAAAATAAAATAAAATAAAATCTACTGTTCACTCCAATGATTGTTAATGGACAAGACAGTTAGAAAACGAGGAATACCTGAGGGCAGAACAATTCAAAAGCCAGTCTAGCAGAAAAATACAACAAAAAGTATGGGAGGTGTCGACCACTTCGGCCCAACTGGGGTGCAAGCTATCCCTTACCCACACACATCCTATAAATGGTACCTGCCATTATATCATTTCTTAGTAGAAACTGCCCTGGACAATGGGCACATAACCTACAACACTGCCAACTCTACAAAAAAGATCAAAGCAAAGAGATTCAGGCAGGATGTCAGTCTTGCTCTTATTGAACCTGCTATTCTTCGACGCAATTTGACACCTTCAAAAGTCACAACAACACGACTTACTGAGCGCCACTTCACTGACAAATATGAAAGGACAAGGTACAAACCAGACTGTAAAGTGTGTACGGCTGCATGGAAAAGAAGCCAGACTGTCATGTACTGCCCAGATTGCAATGTACCTCTATGCACGATACCGTGCTTCAAATTATACCACACAGTCGAGGATTAACAACGATCCAGACAAAGACTCTTGCAGAGGCCTACAGCTACAACTTCAACCCCAGTTAATGAAGGAAGCAGCTCAGACTCCAACTAGAGGTATGTAACTATTCAAAACATTCACAAACACTCATTGTCAGATGCCGCAGACACAGAATACACTCAAAAAAGACAATACACAAATTAAATTTTTCTTTGCATTTTATTCACAATTTTTATGAGCCTTTTCAATTTAACATGTTGAATCATACATGGTTAAGATTATTTTCTTCATTGCCATCAATGTCCCTAACATTTTATTGCACTGACATCAAACAAATTCACTAAACACTGGAAAAATATCATAGTTTTAAAACATCTCCTGAAATTTCTATAAAATAGCCACCACAAATTCAAGATGGCCGCCATGATCATGTGACCAATTTGCATAAAAATATATTTTTATAGATGTAGCAACCATTCATAATGGCGCTCTGAAAATTTCAAAACCCTATGTCTGTTTTTTCAATTTTTTTATGAATTTAAAACAAAACCAGTTTATTTTTAAAGAAATCGGCAAACAAACTTGGTAATGGGAGACATTAATGCACTGGATTGCTGGTTAATAAATCGTTAAATCAGTACGTCAATTAAGATTATTTTCTTCATTGCCATCAATGTCCCTAACATTTTATTGCACTGACATCAAACAAATTCACTAAACACTGGAAAAATATCATGGTTTTAAAACATCTCCTGAAATTTCTATAAATAGCCACACAAATTCAAGATGGCCGCCATGATCATGAGTGACCAATTTGCATGAATAATATATTTTTTCATATATGTAGCAAACCATTCAATAGTGGTGCTCTGAAAATTTCAAAACCCTATGTCTGTTTTTCAATTTTTTTTATGAATTTAAAAAAAAACACAGCCCTTTATTTTTAAAGAAATCTGCAAACACCCTTGGTAATGGGAGACATTAATGCTCCGGATCGCTGGTCAGCAAAGTGTTAAAGGAAATTGAAACTCCACTCGGGAGCAGCTAGCAATCATGTTAGCTCACCTCACTCTGAGAGTAGCTCTAACCATAGCACGGCAAATGGAGCCATGAGTTTCCACCTGGATCCATTTATCGAGGAGGATGCCATTGAGTCGTACCTGGATAGATATGAGAGACTGGCCTCTACCTATGGATTGGAAAAGGAAAAAATCCACAGCCTCGATAAACTATCTCAGGGGTTGAAGGGATAGGTTCCATACGATGTTTATTTAAAAAAACTCTCAAAACAAAGACCAGGAAGAAATGAAATCTTAAAACAAGCCATAGACTTACTGGTCAGGTACGAAAAGAATTCTGAATCTTATATAAAGAGATTCCGAACTGCAAAGCTACTTCAGGAGAAAACATCACCAGTTTTCTGCAAAAGATTGGAAACTTATCTGACAAAATGGATTAGCTTAGGAAAATGTCAAGATATAAAAGAAATGGTCATGATGGAAAACTGAGAGAATCCATGCCTCAAGAAAATGAGAAAATTTAGGACAGGCACTCAAGGAGATGAAAAGGATTGACTGTCTCTTAAAAGAAGAATATTATTCAACAAAGTCTGAATCTCCCTACAGCTCAAGTGTGGTGCTATTAAGGATTAGCAATTAGTGGTGAACATAGGTTATGCATTGATTATAGGAAACTAAATACTATCACTGAATCTCAGGTAGACCCATTACCTGACAACCAGTCAGTTGTTTGCCTACATTGAGTAAGGCTCGGTATTTTTCAAAAGTAGAACCTAAAGCAAGGGATACTACCAACGATACCATTAAAACTAGAAGTTAGGAAATGTTATTTTTAGTACACGGAGTTGGACATTACGAGTTCAATGTACTCCATTTGGTTTAAAAGAATGCCTCCAAGTATCTTCACCAGAATGATGAGGAAATTGTTGGAACCATTACAAAATCCTCATAATCACCAACTTCATGGATGATATTCTGATTTGCTACCACTACATTGAGGAGCACGGTAGTAGCAGTCCCATGTTGTTAAATTAGACTAAGAGAAACGGGATTGACAGCACGTCCAACTAAGTGTCATATTGGATGTAGACAATTGGAAATTTTAGGACACACTGTTCTACAGGGCAAATGTCTCCAGACCCCAAAGAATGTAGAGAAAATGAGAAAAGCACCAAGACCACAAACTAAGAAGGATGTAAGATCCTTTGTGTCACTGTGCGGGTTTTATCAGAAATATATACCCCATTTTAACTCATTGTGCGCACATTAACCGACTTGACCAAAAAAGGTCAGCCGGGTAAGATACAATGGACTGTGGAGTGTGAACAGGCTTATACAGAGTTGAAAAATAAGCTGACAAATAAACCTATCCTTGCCCTTCCCGATCTCACACAAGAATTCGTACTAAGAACGGATGCTAGCAATGTAGGCATCGGAGCAACATTACTACAGCGGGCAGACACACCGCCACATATGCTATTACCAGTAGCTTTTGCCAGTAGAAAGTTAAATGCAGTCTGAAAGAAAATTATTCTACTGTTGAACGTGAATGCCATCGCTTTGGTCTGGTCGATCATACAAATTCGCTCCTTTTTTTTACGGGAAACACTTCATTGTGGAAAGTGATCACCAGCCTTTGATGTTTTTAGCAGTGTCTAAAAAATTAAATTCACGACTTTTTAAGGTGGAGTTTACTGTTATCTCCATATTCGTTCAATGTTGAGATACATTCCAGGACGGGGACAATCATTGGAACCCGATTTTTTTAAGTCGTTCATCCTAACAAAGCAGATATTTAGAGAAACGGAAAATTAATGGAGGGAACTGCAGCATGTGTTACCAAAAAGTTAACCGTGCAGGCACTGTTTTAAAGAAGAGGGCTCTGTAGCGAGATTTGATAACACTTGCTTGGTTGTAGCGTGACACACGCCCACAGCACACCACACACACCAGCGCAAGGACATTGCGGCGGTCTTTTTTGAAGTTTGAAGACGGGAAATGTGAATTACGGTTAAAAATACTAGATAAAATTACAGGAAGAAAGAATGAGGAAATAGCTATATAGGAATGTATGGCGGACTTTAAAACAATTTTTTCCTGGACATTAGATGTATTAACTACAGCTAAAAGCCAACGCCTAGTTGGAAATCAATTAACACTTTGCTGACCAGGGATCCAGAGCATTTATGTCCCCCATTACCAAGGGTGGTTGCCGATTTTTTTAAAAATAACTGTTTTTTTTTTTTAAATTCATAAAAAATTGAAAAAAAGACATAGGGTTTTGAAATTTTCAGAGCGCCACTATGAATGGTTGCTACATATGAAAAAATATATTTTATGCAAATTGGTCACATGATCATGGCGGTCCCATCTTGAATTTGTGTGGCTATATTTATAGAAATTTCAGGAGATGTTTTAAAACCATGATATTTTTCCAGTGTTTAGTGAATTTGTTCGATGTCAGTGCAATAAAAAAATGTTAGGGACGTTGATGGCAATGAACAAAATCAGCTTGATTGACGTACTCATTCAACGATTAACCAGCAATCCAGTGCATTAATGTCTTCCCATTACCAAGTTTGTTTGCCGATTTCTTTAAAAATAAATGGTTTTGTTTTAAATTCATAAAAAATTGAAAAACAGACATAGGGTTTTGAAATTTTCAGAGCACCGTTATGAATGGTTGCTACATCTGAATAAAATATATTTTATGCAAATTGGTCACATGATCATGGCGGCCATCTTGAATTTGTGTGGTTATTTATTTATAGAAATTTCAGGAGATGTTTTAAAAACCATGATATTTTTTCACAATGGTTTAGTTTGAAGTCCACTCCGATTACATGTTCTTGTGACCTGGGTGTACAGTTTGCAATAAGAGGTTTGATTTATGGGACATTGATTTGGCATTGTTTAGTGAATTTGTTCGATGTCAGTGCAAATAATGTCTAGGGACATTGATGGCAATGAACTAAAAATAATCTTGTTTGACGTACTGATTTAACGATAATCATGTATTTCAACATAAAAGGCTAACAAAAATTGTGAATAAATCGCAAAGAAAATTTAATTTTTGTATTTGTCTTTTTTGAGTGGATTCTGTGTCTGCGGCATCTGACAATGAGTGTTTGTGAATGTTTTGAGTGGTTACTTACCTCTAGTTGGAGTCTGAGCTGCTTCCTTCATTAACTGGGGTTGAAGTTGTAGCTGTAGGTCTCTGCAAGAGTCTTTGTCTGGATCGTTGATAATCCTCGACTGTGCGGTACAACTTGAAAAATGGTATAGTGCATAGAGGTACATTGCAATCTGGGCAGTACATGACAGTCTGGCTTCTTTTCCCTGCAGCCTTACACACTTTACAGTCTGGTTTGTACCTTGCCCTTTCATATTTATCAATGAAGTGGCGCTCAGTAAGTCGTGTTGTTGTGACTTGTGGTTTTGAAGGTGTCACATTGCTTCAAAGAATAGCAGGTTCAATGAGAGCGAGACTGATATCCTGCCTGAACTTCTTTGCTGTGATCTTTTTTTGTAGAGTTGGCAGTGTTGTAGGTTATGTGCCTATTAACCAGGGCAGTTTCAACTAAGACATGATATAATGGAAGGTACCATTTATAGGATCTGTGTGGGTAGGGGTAGCTTGCACCCAGTTGGCCGAAGTGGTCAACACCTCCCATACTTTTGTTGTATTTTTCTGCTAGCACTGGCTTCTGAATTGTTCTGCCCTCAGGTATTCCTCGTTTTCTAACTGTCTTGTCCATAACATCATTGGAGTGAACAGTAGATAAAAGGTTAACTCTTTTCGTGTCATGCCAGGTAACTGCCAACATGCCTTTATCTTCTGTGGCACAAAACACAGGATGATCTGCCTTTTTCAATTTGAGTTGCTTTTTCTTCAGTGCTTCAGGAAAATGCTTCCTATTCTCAGCTACTGTTCCACATGCACCAATCTGAATTTCTTTCAGCTCTTGAAATAAAGCTGGGGCTGAATAAAAGCTGTTGCAGTAGAGAATATGTCCTTTGTTGCCATATCCATCGAAAAGAAGATCTTTCACAACCCTGGAATGTTGCCCCAACACAACCTTCATCATTTGCCTTACCAGTATAAATTTTCAATTTCAGGCAGTATTGTGTTTTAGCATCAGTGAGTACAAATACTTTGAATCCCCACTTTGTGGGTTGTGCTGGCAGGTATTGCATGAAATATATTCTACCCTTGAACTCACCATCGATTCATCTATTGGACAACTCCCGTCCCAGGTGTGGGTTGTGTTGCTTATATGTAGGCAAAAATAATATCCAGTATGGGTCTGAGCTTGAAGAGGGGGTCATACCCAGGCTGCCCCCTCTCAATTCTGTTATCATTATTATTAAAATGGAGATTTCTGTTTGTGGAGCTGTTGGTACCTGTTCCGACTCATGACCTTCGAATATGGTGTATCATTCAACCAAAAGTTCTTACATCACAGTAGTCTGAGACTGATGGTTTTGCAACACATTCCCATACCAATCTGAAGAGCCTATGAATGCAGAAATTTCAACTGCATCAGTTTTATCCCCAAGTACGGTTTCTTGTACTTAGCATTTCCTGTGTACTGAGAGAGGTGATTTTTCTCCGTACCTATTCACTTCA
>JAMPIV010011972.1:0-2500 GCA_024509875.1 Oreohelix idahoensis
GGGGGGGGGAAATGGGGGAAAAAAGAAAAGAGGGAAGGGAAGAAAGGGGGGGAAAGGGAGGGGGGGAGGGGGAAGAGGGGAGGAGGGGAAACGCAAGTGAGAGGGGAAGAGGCGAATATGGAGATAGGGAAAAGTGGGTGGGGAAAGTTTTTAAGGGGGGAGGGGAATAGGAGGGGGGAATTGGGGGGGCGGGGGGAAAGGAATTTAAAGGGAAAGGAGGGAAGAATAGGATGGGAAGCGGAAAAAAAAAGAAAACTCAATGAAGAAAAAAAAGGGGGGGATGGGAGGAAGGTTAGGAGGAAGGGGGGGAAAAGGAGGGGTAAAAAAAGAAAAGAAAGAAATATAAGAAAGAGAAGGTAAAGGGAGGGTATGGAAGAGAAGGGAAAAAGGAAAGAAAAAATTTGGGGAAATAAGAAGTATGGAGGGAGAGGGAGGGAGGAGAGCGGGGCAGAAAAGGGAAGAAAAGGGGGAAGAAGGGGGAATGGATTGAGGGGGAAGAATAAATACGATATGCACAGGTAGAATTATGGGTGGGGGCGGGGGAGAGGGAGAGGAAAGGGGTTGGGGGAAGGGGTTTGGAGAGGGGGGGGGGGGGGGGGAAGCTTGATTTGGGGGGGGGAAATATTTATAGGGGAGATTGCATTTGGAGGGACTGTAGGGGGGGGAAAAAAAGGGTAAGGTGGGGGTTGAAAGCAAGAAGGAGGGGGGGGGGGGGATGGAGGGATTGTGCCTAAAGAAGAGTTTTTGTGGGGGAAAGATTTTGTGGGAAGGGGTGGGGTGGGGGGGTTGTACATAGGTCAGAGGGGGGACTAAGTTGGTTCGACTTCTGTAAAGGTTGGGTTTGGGTTTAGGAAGATTATGTTTGGTTTGTAGGGGAATTGAAACAAAAGTGATGGTTTTTAAAAAAAAAAATAGGGGGAAAACTTTGGGAGTGGGGTGGGGGTGAAAGTTTGGGGGGGTGGGGAAAGGGGGGGGGGGGGGGGGGAAAAAAGGGGGGGAGGGTGAGGGTGGGGGGGATGGGTGGGGAAGGTTTTTTGAAACAATGTTTAAAAAGGAGAAAAAAGGTGGATGGGGGGGGGGGTAATTGGAAGGAGAAAGTTAAAGGGGGTGGAACCGAATGGGGGGATGGGGGGGGGGGTGAAAGGGGGGGGGGGGGGGGGGGGTGGGAAAATTAGTGATAGGTTTGGGGGGGGGGGGGGGGGCTTAGGGGTGGTTAGGGTGGGGGGGGGTGTCGAAAAAGGGAAGGTTTGGGGGTGGGTGTTTTTTTATTTTTTTGGTGAGGGGTGGTTTGGGGGGGGGGGGGGGGGGGGTGGGGGGGACCTGGTGGGGGGAAAGTAGGGGGGGGGGGGGGGGGGGGTTTGGAAGGGGGTTTTTTTAAAGTTGGGGGGGTTCCATTATGAGGTGGGGAATTAAGGAAATTTTTTATTGGTTTTGGGGGCTTTGGGGAACATTTTATGAAAGAAGATAAGTAGGGGGGGGGGGGGGGGGGGGGGGGGGGGGGGGGGGGGGGGGGGGGGTGGGGGGGGGGGGGGGGGGGGGGGGGGGGGGGGGTGGGGGGGGGGGGGGGGGGGGGGGGGGGGGGGGGGGGGTGGGGGGGGGGGGGGGGGGGGGGGGGGGGGGGGGGGGGGGGGGGGGGGGGGGGGGGGGGGGGGGGGGGGGGGGGGGGGGGGGGGGGGGGGGGGGGGGGGGGGGGGGGGGGGGGGGGGGGGGGGGGGGGGGGGGGGGGGGGGGGGGGGTTTGGGGGGGGGGGGGGGGGGGGGGGGGGGGGGGGGGGGGGGGGGGGGGGGGGGTTTGGGGGGGGGGGGGGGGGGGGGGGGGGGGGGGGGGGGGGGGGGGGGGGGGGGGGGGGGGGGGGGGGGGGGGGGGGTTTTTTGGGGGGGGGGGGGGGGGGGGGGGGGGGGGGGGGGGGGGGGGGGGGGGGGGGGGGGGGGGGGGGGGGGGGGGGGGGGGGGGGGGGGGGGGGGGGGGGGGGGGGGGGGGGGGGGGGGGGGGGGGGGGGGGGGGGGGGGGGGGGGGGGGGGGGGGGGGGGGGGGGGGGGGGGGGGGGGGGGGGGGGGGGGGGGGGGGGGGGGGGGGGGGGGGGGGGGGGGGGGGGGGGGGGGGGGGGGGGGGGGGGGGGGGGGGGGGGGGGGGGGGGGGGGGGGGGGGGGGGGGGGGGGGGGGGGGGGGGGGGGGGGGGGGGGGGGGGGGGGGGGGGGGGGGGGGGGGGGGGGGGGGGGGGGGGGGGGGGGGGGGGGGGGGGGGGGGGGGGGGGGGGGGGGGGGGGGGGGGGGGGGGGGGGGGGGGGGGGGGGGGGGGGGGGGGGGGGGGGGGGGGGGGGGGGGGGGGGGGGGGGGGGGGGGGGGGGGGGGGGGGGGGGGGGGGGGGGGGGGGGGGGGGGGGGGGGGGGGGGGGGGGGGGGGGGGGGGGGGGGGGGGGGGGGGGGGGGGGGGGGGGGGGGGGGGGGGGGGGGGGGGGGGGGGGGGGGGGGTGGGGGGGGGGGGGGGGGGGGGGGGGGGGG
>JAMPIV010011972.1:7500-193026 GCA_024509875.1 Oreohelix idahoensis
AGAGGGGAATATAGGGGGAAAAGAAAAAAGGGGAAGGGAAAAAATAAATTGGGGGGGGGGAGATATTGAGAAAAGAGAATGGGGAAAAAAAGGGGAAAGTAGAGAAAAAGGAGAAGGAGAGAAAAAAGGAAGTTAAAAAAAGGGGGGGGGAAAATTGAGGGGGGGGGGAAATGATAGGGGGGGGGGGGAAAAGGGAAGAAAAAGATGGGGGAAAATTGTGGGTAGAGAAAGGGGGTATGGAGAAAGAAAGGGAAAAGGGGAAGGAGGGGGGGAGAGGAGGTGGGGGGGGAAGAGGGGGTGGGGTTGTAATAGGAGGGGGAGGGAAAAGAGGGAGGGGAAAAAGGGGGGGGATGGGTATTGGGGAAAGGGGGGGGGCTTAGGGATTTTGGTGAGGGGAAAGAGGGGGGGGGGGGAATAAGGGGATGGTATGCGGGAGAGGGCGGGAAATGAGGAAGGGGGGGGGGGGAGAGGGGGGGAGGGAAAGGTGTAATGGGGGGCTAAAAAAATGGCGGGGGGGGGGGGGGGGAAAAGGAGGTTAGAGGATTTCAAATAAGGGGGGGTGGGGGGGGGGGGAGATGGGGGGTGGGGGGGGGGAGGGGGAGGGGGAAGTTGGGGAAAAAGGGTAAGGGGGGGGAAAGAGATCAGGGGTTATGTAGGGGGAGATGGAGGGGGGGAAAGGGAAAATCTAAAAATGGGGAAGGAGGGGTAATGAAGAGGAAAAGGAGGGGAAACATGGAGGGGAGGACAGCTGGCTAAATAGAGTTGAGGTAAGAGTGAGGGTTATCAATGGTCGACATTTGACTGGGGGGGAGGCTTTTAAGAGATTAGTTTGAGGAGGGGATAATATTGGGGGGGGGGGGTTTAGGTGGTGTTAGGGTCTAAGAAAGGGAAGGATTTTGTAGAAAGAACCTTGTCAGAAGAAAATGACTAGAAGAAAAGGGGGGGAAATTAGGGGGGGATAGAAATGGAGAGAAGGAAGGGGGGGGTTGAACTTTGAGGGTGGGGGGGGATCCTTTAGGGGCGGGTGGGGTAGGGGTGTGGGGGAGGTTTCTGCCCCGGGGGAATGAGGAGGTTTTTGTTTGGTGGGGGCAAAAGGTTGGCTCATTGTGGACTAAGGATGTTTTAAAGGGTCAAAAAACGAATGAGCGGGGCTTATAGAAGGGGGGTACTAACAAGAAGAACCAAAGTCAAAAAGGGTGTTTCAAATCATAATTTACTGGGGAAAGGGGTTTAAGAGGTGGGCCTAATTGGAACGATAATGGGTGGGCAGTGCAGGGTGGGGAGGGAGGGGGGTGAGGGTTTTTGAACATGTAAGACCAGGACGGGGGGGGAGGAAGGGAAGGAGGGGAGGGGCGAGGGGGGGGGGGGGGGTTCAGTGCTTATTGGGGTCCGATAGAAATACGTTGTAGGGGGATAAGGGGGGGGGCATAGGAATTTGTAGAGGGAGAGGTTGGGGGGAATTGGGAGCCTGCTTAAAACACAAGGGGGTGGGAGGGAGAGGGTTTTTAAGGGGGTCCCTGATATCAGCATTCGTCTAGGGGGGGGGGGATAGAGGATGCGAGGTTATTAGGGGAAGGGGTGCTAGAAAAGGAAAAATTATCAGAGGTGGGGGGCATACCTTTTTAATTACAAAGCGATCGAGGAGGGAGATGGGGGTACCCAGACTGGGGGGGAGGGATATCGGGGACTGACTATTTTAAAAAAGGAGGGGGAGATCCCCCCATTACAAGAAAAGGGAATAATCAAGAAAATACCTTTGGGTGTTAACTGGATCCACAGCCGCAGAACACTCCATCTTTAGGGGAACACCACCACTCAGTAGACCAATGGTCACCCTTTTTTTTGATGTTCCACAGTTGTTAACCTGTCCGCAGGTTCTTGATCCTAGCGAAACAATGGAGGGAATTTAGCCAGGGTGGGTAGACGAAATTATTTTTCATTCTAACCTGTCTTCTCACTTTTTTTGTTCTAGTTTTTATTTCAAAACGGCGTTATGGGTTTTTTCCGATACTTTTACCCCTGTTCTTTTTATTTTTGTAAAACTGCCTCATTTTTTATCTGTGAATATGGGTTGGTCGAAAGAAGATTAGAGGGGTATTTCTAAGAGGGGTAAAAATTTGGGACATCTGTGGGGAGCTGTATTGGTCAAATAAACGATAAGGGATTTATGCTGGAACGATCCCGAAACAGACATCAAATTAGAAACTATCTCGGTAAAGCCTAGGTTAAATAACCTCTATTTTTGTCGAACGGGGGTTCAAGTTATAGTAGGGTATGTACTGAATTGTAAGAGGTCCGTATTCTGCAGGAGAGGTGGGCGGGAATTCCAGGGGGGAAGGGGACTTTTTATATAGAAAAGGGATAGGGGCGCGTGACTTTTATATAAGCGCAAGGGAAAGGGGCGGAGGCAAAGATGGGGGGATTTGATGGGATCTTCTTTAAAGGGGAGGGTGTCAAGATGGGGGGACTTGAGCTGGGGGGTGGGGGGGGAGGTTTTTTGGGTCAAGACTCTGGCGGACTTGAGCTAACAAGGGGGAGGTTTTATTTTGGGTCAAGATGGCGGACTTGAGCTAAAATGCAATTGGGGTGAGGATCTTCTTTGAATTCAAGATGGCGGACTGAGGAGCTAACAAGGGGGAGGTTTTAATTTGGGAAAGATGGCGGACTTGAGATAACAAGGGGAGGTTATTTGGGTCAAGATGGCGGTTTGAGCTAACAAGGGGGAGATAACAAGATGGCGGGACTTTGATCTAACAAGGGGGGAGATAACAAGATGGCGGATTTGAGATAACAAGGGGGGAGATAACAAGATGGCGGACCTTGAGCTAACATCCCCCTCCTTTTAACAAGATGGCGGACTTTGTGCTGATCTCCCCCCTAAGGGGGAGATTGGGGGGGTCAAGATGGCGGACTTGAGATAACAAGGGGAGGTGGGGCAAGATGGAGGGGTAGAACACTACCTGTTTGGTACATACCCTACTACTACTTGAACCCTTCGACAAATCGATAGCCGTTATTTACCTAGTGACAGATATTTCTAATTTGATGTCTGTTTCGTTACGTTCCAGCATAAATCCAGTTATCGTTTATTTGTAATACAGGCAGATGTCTTGTTGACGGGGAAAGAAAGCTCTTAGAGATAACTTTCTTCTTTGCGACCAACCATTTTAAACAAAAGTTTTACAAAAATAAAATAAAATAGAGTATCAAACAAAGTATTTTTGAAATAAAAACTTAACAAAAAAAGTGAGAAACAGGTTAGAATGTTAAATATTTATCTGTTATTTCTCTGATTTAAATATCTGACCGTTGTTGTTCGCTAGGCATAATTTTCTTAATCAGACACTGTGAAAGACTAACCTACACAAAGGTCTAAATGTGTGTGTGTGTGTGTGTGTGTGTGTGTGTGTGTGTGTGTGTTTCTTATTCGTGGTACTCTGTGTTAGGTTGTTAAAATAATTCTGTTTAATAAACTTATAAAAAGGTTTTTTTTTTTGCTCGTTTATGGTGTGTCGTATTAAATATCTGTTTTTTATTTAAAAGGTATGTCTGTGCATTCGAATTTTTCGCTATACCCGTGTTGCTAAAAAAAATTCTTTTCAAAAATAGGCTCTCTATCTGGTTAAGATGTTATCTTCTCAGCTTAATCCTACTGTGTTTTTTATGTTAACTCAGATACTTAAATTGTTTTATTTTTTATCGGGACATAACATTTTTTAAAGAGTGGTTTGATAAGCATTAACCGGTTTATGTACTAGGAAAAAAAAAAGATTTCCTTATTTTTCTCACCTACTGTTAAACAAGTATTTTTGTAGCCTTATTTGTGTTAACATAAAATTGGGGGGGGGGAAAAAAGACAGAATCTGATTAACGCAAAAAATTAATAAACACTTTTATCACATTAAAAAGAATATTTAGAACATACCATTAGCTACACAAAGAAAAACGCCTTGCTATGGTGCAAACTACCAAACACGTTAGTACTTAAATCTCCGTTATTTTAACTTGAAGGGGAAATCTATTGTCCACCTGTTTCGTGATCGCTTGGTTGTAATCTTCAATATCTTTTCTATCACAGCCTTCGGGCAGGGGGGCTTCAGTTTTCTGTTAAACAAAATTTATTTCCTTTCATAACAGCCTAAAAATAAGGGACTGGTGTTTTTATTCTCTCGCTCTCTCTCACTCTCTCATCTCGCCTCTCTCTTTTTTCTCTCTTCTTTCTTGCCCTTTCTTTCTATCTCTCTCTCCTCCTTCTCTCTAACTCTTCTCTCTCTCTCTTTTTCTCTCTCTTTCTTTCTCTCTCTCTGCTTTCTTTTCTCTCTCCCTCTCTCTCTTCTCTCTCTCCCTCTTCACTTTTCTCTCTGTCTCTCTCTCTTTCTTTTTCTCTCTCTCTTTCTCTCTCTCTCCCTCTCTCTAACTCTCTCTTCTCCCTTTCTCTCTGTCTCTCTCTAATCCTCTTTCTCTTTTTTCTCTCTCTCTCTCTCTCTCTCTCTCTCTCTCTCTCTCTCTCTCTCTCTCTCTCTCTCTCTCTCTCTCTCTCTCTTTTTCTCTCTCTCCCTCTCTCTAACTCTCTCTCTCCCCTCTACTCATTTCTCTCTCTTTCTTTTTCCCTCTCCGACCAAACTTTTTCTCTCTGACCCCTCTTTCTTCCTATCTCTTTAAATTCTTCTCTCTCTCCTCTATCAGTTGTTTGAGGGGACAAAACATTTTGCCGATCAATTATTTTTATCAAATGTTTTCGAAACACTTAATGTTCCTCTGTATATAAAAATATAGATTGTTTCAAAATACTAATATATAAAATATATATCCGATACCAAGATACAAATTTCCTATCTGTGAAAAGCAAGCTTTAAAATTATATTGATAACTATAAAAGAAATGTACCAAAACTACTTCTTATTTGTCGTAAATGTTTTTTAAACACAGTGATTCTCAAATTCTTGCGGACCAGTGGTTCTCACAATGCTTGATTTCTCACGTTACGCCAAAGGTTCTCAAATTCTTGACCAGTTGGTTCTCATGTTTTTTTTTAGCACGAATCTTACGTTCTTGAAACAGGTGATTCTCACGTTTTTTAGCTTATGTTTGTTGTTTTGAAACTATACTCAATATAATAACTGTGTATGAGTGACGTGAACAGAAATTTACGCGTGATGTTTTGTTGGGGTCATTGATCTCTGGTTTTCAAATTCCAGGGCGAGGTCGATTTTCCTGTTCATACTTTATGATAACGTTTTTATCGACCAAAAATCCAGGACGAAGCGCTTGCGCGCGAATCTATTTTCCCTGAAACAGTATTCTTCCTACACAACAACCAATCTGGCTCCATCACGAAATTCATACACTCGGACTTACTTTTACAACCCCCCAAAAGTCATCTTGTCCTTAATCACGAATCCCTTTTAGCCAATGTCTCAATTCTTTAACACAAGACCTGGATTTCTCCGGTGAACGTCTCTGAAAAAAACGTTGTGAAAGCGCCTTCTCATATCAAACTTCTGATAAAAAGCAACAAGCTCACCCCAAACGTATGTTATTTCTCGTGTTTTTATTCGTATAATTGTGTTAAATATCTCTGGCCTTTAAGAGATATATCCTCTGTGTCTTTTCAATGGTATTCTGTGGAAAACTATATCTGGGTATGTGTTTGTGTTTTTCATTTTTTTCCTATGTGTATTTTCTTAACACTCCAGAGGACTGAAAGAAAAAACCGATTATTCAAAGTTCTAAATGAAACTCGGTATATGTATATGTGTGTATTCGTCTGTTTTTTCCCTATAATAATCATGAAAAAATAATAATAGGAAGTAAATTAAATTATATTTTTACACATAAAAAAATAAATATTTTTTATGATAGCCTTTTCACTAGCCCCCCATCTATTTACAATAAATATCTTTAAAAATATCTGTTTTGGTTGTATTCGTTTGTTTTCGTTTATGTATTCGGTCTTCGTGTTTTTGTTGTTAAGGTGTTAAATATAATAAAAATATCTCTGTTATTTTTATCTGTGTGTTTTGTTAAGAGGTTAACTCCGAGACTAACTTATTATTCCTTATCCGTGTGTTGTATTAAATATCTGTTTTCCTATTTAAAAAGACATGTCTGTGTATTCGCTTTTTCGCTGGCCAGTGTTGGTAAAGGTTGTTTCAAAGTTGATATGTCTTGACTAATAGGTATTTTAATAATAGTTGTTTGTTAAATTCTTACATGTGTGTATGGTTTAGCTAAAGTTAAGAATTATCCGACCTTATTTTTTTATGTGGTGGGTGTAGTTAGTGAGAGAAAAACTTCCTTAGCTTAATCCTTATATACGTTTCTCGTCTATTGTTTAAACTCGTGCGAAAGCAAAATTATATGTTGGGTTTTGAAAATTATCCGTTGATACTTACAACTTGTAATACTTTCTGATAACAACACTCTAAATCTTGTATAGACTAATAGTCCTATTTCTGCAAATACTTGCTTGGATGTAGCGCAAAGATGTTTGGGTAGATCGATAAATTGACTTGATTCCACAACGAACATGCGCTCGAGTCGTATTTCTGTACTCACAAGCTGCTTCTATAAAAGAACTTCTCATAGTAACTACAAAGAATATTACGTTTAAAAATAACTAAGGACCGACCCGTCTACCGTCACTACAAACTACCTAACCAGCCAGTGGAAAATTAGACAACATAATAGTTTAGAAAAATAGCGTATTTTGGCTTTTAAAAACAATACTGATACTACACACGGAAAAGATAGAGATAATAACAATCAAACATATTACATTAATGCTAAGCCGTTCACCTTGCTTATAACCATGATTGAAACATACACTTTAATAAATACTTATATTTTCGTTATTTTAAAAAAGGACCAGGTCAACTCGGTACTCTCGCGAACGCTGGCTGAGTTTTAAATCCAATCCTTTGCTTCCACAGCGCGCGCGCGCGCTGGCCCCTCGCTCAGTGGAACCTTCTGATATGTTTGTTAAACAAAATTATTTCCCTTTAATAACAGACGACTAAAACAATAAGACTAGTTATAAGGAAGAGTAAAGGGCGTGTGTACCCTCCTATAAGTCTGTGTTTTATTCTCTTTTCTCTCTCTCTCTCTCTTTCTCGCTTTCTCCTCTTCCTTTCTCTCTCTTTTTCTTTTCTTTCTCGATTTTCTCTCTCTCTCTCTCCTCTTCTCTCTCTCTTTCTCTTCTCTCTTTCTCTTCTCGCTTTTCTCGCTTTCTCTTCTCTCTCTCCTCTCTCTCTCTCTCTCTCTCTTCTCTCTTCTCTTTCTCGCTAATCTTTCTCTCTCTCTCTCTTTCTCGCTTCTCTCTCTCATTACATGTATTTAATTTTATTTATGTGTGCCTAACGTCTTTTTGTTCATCTTTTCCCACATGGATGGAGTCAATTCAACGCGGGGCTATGCCTGTTTACATACTGCCAGTCTGTTTTCAAGCGAGGGTTCATGATCTCACTCGGCATATGGCTACAACACACGACCGCCACAATCATGAGTGCGCTTTCTGTGGCTATTTTAGTATTTACCAGACACCTGATACGCTGAAACGTCACATAGAGAATAAACACGGGTCCGGCTCAGCACATCTTTAAACAGACACACATCTAGTGGCACAAAACCAATCTGGTATGTAGCAGATGTGGGGAGACTTTCACCCTTCGCGCCGACCTATTTACGACACAGCAAGAGCAGGCACTCGCTGACTCTGTTCTCTTGTGAGGTCTGCAATAAAAAAACTTTACCCTGCGTCTTGACAATTTGCGCAATCCACAAAAAACACCATACACACCTCTTCAACAGCAGCTCAGACACCGCAGCTAGCAAAATTCACCACAGAACCCACCAATACCACCGCACCATAATGACCGCACCCTATCACCAGGTGTAAACCAATAGACTCAACGCACCAACAGACACACCACCAACCGGTGCCATAACAGACTCAGTATCTATGGCGCCCTCTACCACCACAACAACTTCCACACTACCAAGAGCCCCTATTCAACAAGTCCCACCCCATCTCACCCACCAAAAACAGGTCAGACCAAGAAACGCTCCATGACCAATACCCAACCCCATATAAAAAAAACCCCGCTTGACGTCTGAAGAAGACAGTTTAGGTGACTTACCAGCTGACATTAAACAAATCTACACTGTATAACTGGGACGCGATTAAAACACACGCTAACAACCTAAATATTTATCGACTTTCACTTTTTTCCATAATAGCCAAAGAATCGAATGGGAAAGTCTTTTGCTTCCTGTCCTTTACACAACAGACAAAAAAGATTCAAGATTAACTTCAGTCACCACGTAGTTTTGAGAAACAGAGAAACAAAACGAATTACGCTTATTTCATGCCTCAAATAATAATAGTTGTGTGTTAGATCAACCCCACTTAGTCAAAAATCTTATAGATTTCAAATCTTTTGTCTCAAACTTACACGACAGCGATATTATCACAAACGCACAATTAAACAGACCCAATACAAAATATTATGTTGAAGCAATCCCGTCCACATACGTCCATCTATAGCATACTCAAGACCACTCAATCGCTTGAACAAACACCACAACAAAGTAGACAAACACACTTTCTTAGACGTCCTCAACCCACAACAAGTATAGGGTGGAAAAATATCGGGTTCCGAGCACACAATTCCCATTCTTACACATACGAACAACACCGCAACGCCCTTTCTTACTTTTACATAAAACGACAGGTACAGCCCGACAACGTCACCACATCACCCCTCAACATTTAAACTGTCTCTTTCAGATACCACATACACATAAAATATTTCTTACGACGTGACGACAATATGACGACTCCCTTCAAGGTCTGGCCTGTACCCATGTGACATTTTTATTGTATATTTTGAACATACGTCTTCCTATATAAATATGTATTATTGTACATTAATATGTGAAAAATATCAATGTCATTTGATAAAAAATTACTGTATAATGTACATTTTGTAAATAAATCTGTGAAAATGTATTACGTTAAAAAATACTATATATTACCATGTATGTTTTTGCTACTTCAAAAACACTATTGAATATAAAATAAAAACTATATTAACTAAAACGCTTTTTTGTTACCTATATCGTCTAACTGTTTGTCTAAATGTACGTCTAATTGTTCGTATAAATGTTGTAAAATATATATAACTGTTCGTCTAAATGTTTGTATGTCTAACTGTATAAATATCGTCTAATTGTTTGTCTAAATATATCGTATACATATCGTCTTCCTATTGTCTAAAAGTCTTCTTCTTATCTAAATATATCGTCTAACTATCGTCTTCTTGTTATGTAAATATATCTCCCTATTATATGTATATATCGTCTAACTGTTCGTATAACTGTTGTAAAATATGTCTATATGTAAAATAAACAATACACAACAATACCGTGACGCACTTTCGATGGTAGACCTAGGTCTCTAACACTTCACTCCCATATATAATATATATATTACTTTATCATATTATATAATATATATATATATATATATATATATATAATATATATATATATATATATTATATATATATTATTTGTATATACAACAATTAAAATACACGCACACAATAACCCCATACCCCAACACGACCCCACTATACAACGTCATCCTCCCCCCTCGCACAAAAACAATACCCGCTTCCTTAAAAAATCCATTAGTAACCTAAGTCCCCGTTATCGATTTTTCTTTTTTTCTCTTTAACTCAAGTATTCTTTTAAAAGAGATCATTAACTATATTACTTCTATCTAACAGTTCACTCCATGCGTCATAAACATACAACCACCAGCTACACCCCAGCACACACCCATGAGTCATCACCGCCAGCCAAAAAGCAATACCCGTTCCCTTAAAAAAAAACCTTAGTAACCTAAGCCGCCATCACCACAGATGCATCCTGACAACGTCACCACATCTCTGTATATATGAATGTATATATGTATGTATATATGTCTAAACAAACACACCCAACATCAACAAAAAACAAAAATCCACCCTAACCTAACCCCGCCAGCTACATCGTCACCCACGCCAGCCCAAAAAAGGCACTTCAAAAACCCCTACTAATCCAACATTATCGATTTTTTATATTTTTTATACATATATTGTATGTATACATGTATAAACAAACACACCCAACATCACACAAAAATCCCCCTAACCCACCAGCTACATCGTCACCCTCGCCCGCACAAAAAAGGCACTTCAAAAACCCCTACTAATCCAACATTATCGATTTTTTAAATTTTCCGTTATTATCGATTTTTTATATTTTCCGTCATTATCGATTTTTTATATTTTTTATATATATTTATAAACAAACATCATTATCGTATATTACTATATAAAAAGTCATACGTCTGATCGTCAGAGGAAGCCCCGCCGCTAAAATATATCGCTATATAAAAAGTCATACGCCGCCGCCTGAAACGCCACCTGAAATTCGATCGAGTTATTTTGCTTATAAAAAGTCAACACGATCGCCGAGGTTTTCTCTTCAAAAATCATAATTAATAAAATGTTTACATTACTTTTTTATTTATGTTAATATTTTAGACAAAATTATAAAAGGCATAAAAGTTTTACTTATTGTTATTTGTACATTTTTTATATTGTTACAACTTTTGTGTGTGCCTTATGTTTAGAGTTAAAAGACTTTAAAAAATAAGGAGTTTGATGGACATGTTAAAGTAGTGAATACTTATATGCTCTGCCACTTTCAATGGCGATAGTACAACTTATAAGTGTTTCACTCGCATATATGCTCATCCTAATCCTCCCCTCCCCTCCTCACCACACACACAACGTTAAAGGTAAGGGACTCCATCACCCAATATTTTTATCTTAAGTGCATGTGACAGAGTGTGTGTGTACATGTGACAGAGTGTGTGTGTACATGTGACAGAGTGTGTGTACATGTGACAGAGTGTGTGTGTACATGTGACAGAGTGTGTGTGTACATGTGACAGAGTGTGTGTGTACATGTGACAGAGTGTGTGTGTACATGTGACAGAGTGTGTGTTCGTGTTTACAATTTTTCATCCTCCTTTTTGTCATGTCTGCAGAGAGAAGCCTGCCTTTAAATTATTATTTTATTTTCTATGTAACTATTATTATTCTTTTATTATTATTATTGTCATTATTATTTTTACATTTTAATGCATATGGACATGTGCAGTCTATTTATTTTATTATTTATTTTGTATTTATTTATTATTATTAGACGGATGATGCAGAAGTAAGAGTTTTTATAGGACAATTTTGCTCAAGTCAGCAGCAGACCGCGTGGTCTTCGATCAGAATATGTGGGTGTCCAAACAAAAAACAGAGTTGAAAAATGTTCTAACGAAACTTTAACGCCGACCCTGGGCGTTTCTCGCCAGTTTCTAAATCTATGGAGCGCTGTGACGCGGTGAGGATTTACGACCAACGGTATCCGACACCGGTAATTTTGGGGACCGTGACAGTCAAAATGCCAGCATTGGAAGTCTTCAATAGCGGTCGTTGAAATAGCAGCAGTTACAAAATCGGTTTAAGTGTGCGTAAGTGTGTATTTGAGTGTGGTTGTGAGGGCGATGGGTATTTTATTTTCTATTGGGAATATTTTACAAACCGGGACAATCCTATTGTTTAACATTATTGAGGCCAAATTTAATTTGGCTCTATTCATCTTGAGAAATCGAATAAGCAAGCCTAATAACATATGGGTGCAAGTATAAATGTGTATGTGAACGAATATATACAGTAGTATTTGCGTGTATGTGTGCCAATGAAAGTCTCAGTTTTGAGTATTTATATGTATTTTGTAATGTACTCTCCTTGTATTCCATTGTGCTAAATGCACAGTGTTTGTATAATTGGAAAACAAACAAAAATACATCGTTAGTAATCAAAACAACAAACATAAATAAATTCAAGAAAAAAAATTTTAGATGGGCAAAATTGATCTTACATTTTCAATAAATTGATTTTGGAAAAACAAAAATTTATTTTTGACGTGTGTGCATACGCACGAGGGGTAAAACAAAAGGCGAACACAGCCAAGCCAGCATAGTCTGCTCTGTCTAAGCAGTGTATACGTGCTTACAAGGCCAGCACGTGACAACACGTCGACATTAAATTTTAGTTCTACCACATCTCAGGAGTCCAATTTCCATGATTTACGATGTCAGAATTTGGAGCTTGTATCAGATAAAATGGATTCACGCAGCTGCGAAATCTATTCTGAGTGGTGCCTCCTGAGACAGAGAACGAAGTTTGGGTTCATCCAATTCAAAGCAAGAAGAGCACGACTGGGAAAATAAAATGGAATATGACATGAGAAAGGCAGGAGTTACTTTATAAAACAAACACGGAAAATGCAAATAAAAAAAAAATAATGTTTTCATCATACCTTCACTGAGACTTCTTAGCGGAAAGTTGTGTCTATTGAGCTTTTTGTTTTTGTTTTTCCCTGGTTTTTTTAAATGTGTTTTCATTGTCCTTTCACTGAAACTGTCTAGTGAATTCAGGTGTTATTTTTTCCACATCCTTTTTTTTTAACTTTTATCACTATAAAAAAAGAGTACGCTTTAAAGTTTTCAAGAACGTGGGTGTATGAATTCTTTATCCGTTATTTTTTCCCTTTTCTGTTCAATCAATAGTATCATCACAAATAAATGTGCAATGTACAACTTCATGGTGCAAGTATATTCCTTAGACTGGGAACTGAACCCTATACCTTTATAATTAGAGCGGACACCGTACTTCTTAGTCGCTTTGGCCCCCAGGGTAGAAGAGAAAATACTAAGTAAGAAAATGTGTTTAAAAGATTGTCGAAGTGCGCTATTTGGCGCCGATGAAACTTTTTGGCGCGCAGAGCTGCGAGTGCAACTTCTTCCGTCCTTAGCCAAAGACCGACCAAGCAGTCAGAGGCCATCACGCCTTGTGGCGTCTTAAGGGCAACAGCAGATTGATTTTCTCCGTTGTAGTTTCCCATCACGCCTAGCGGCGTCTTTAGGGCAACAACAGATAGATCCATCTGCCGTTGTTTCCGTAATCGGTGTGACAAGCCAACGGGTGATCAGCCCATTGGGCTGCGAGTGCAATGCTTAGGGAAATTTAGGTATTATCATTGAAAAGTGGCAGATCATTTAAGTGATCACTATTTTAACATGTGCATCAAACTCCAAATTATTTAAAGTAATTTTATTCTAAACATAAGACACACAATAAAACGGTAACAATATTTTAAAAATTTACTAATAAAAATAAGTGAATTGTTGTTGCCTTCTATCATCATCATCTCAGCCCGTAACCCGTCATGGGTCGTAGGGGTGCCATGGTGGAAGCATCAGCAGACAGGGTCCTCCACTGCTCTCTATCCTCAGCAATACGTACAAGTGTGGAAAAACCGTGTCCTGCCCATTCTTTGATGTTATCAGCCCAGGATTTTCTCTGCCTTCCTCTTCTCCGTTTACCTTCGACTGTTCCCTGAAGGATCGTTTTCGAAAGGGAGTCATGACGAGTTACATGCCCAAACCAGGCAAGCTTTCGACGTTTCACAATTGACAAAAGTGGTTCTTGGTGGCCTGCATAGGTGTTTATCTTCTCTCTAACATAGACATTTGTTTTGTGCTCTTTATAGCAAATGCGCAAAATTCTTCTATAACATTTATGCTCGAAAGCCTGAATCCTTCGCTCCGTATCCGCAGTGAGTGTCCAGCCCTCACACCCATACAAGAGAATAGATAATACAAGTGATTTGTATAATTTGATCTTCACAGGAAAACTGATGTTACTTTTCCAGATCACATTCAACCTTGTCATGGCAGCTGAGGCCATCTCCAGTCTTGTTTCGATAATTTCTATAATTTTGTCTAAAAAATTCATAAAGTTAAAAAAGTAATGAAAATACGTTATTTATTATGATTTGTGTTAATAATTAAATTGTTTCCCTTTGGAAGTAAATAGGATGCTTTCCCCTAACTTCTTTGTCTCTGCTGCTTAAAGTATCATATTAGACAAACATAAAGGTATGTTTTCAGGCACTCGTAAGAAAATAAAGAAGTAGAACACTTAGACAACAGAAAAACAACAGACGTGAGTGCGAGTGCCTGAAAACATACCTTTATGTTTGTCTAATATTAATTTTCTGTTTAAAGGCCTCGGGTTTCCCTTGTTTATGTGTTATTAATGCTTAAAGTATCACATGGTCAAGTTCATTATTTTTTTATTTGTTTCACTTATTTCTGAGATTCGACATCCGGTCAAAACCTGACAAGAGGTGTGATATCTCGGTTATAAGCGGGGTATATTGTGCGCATTTTTATTACATTTTGCTGTACTGTTATTTCTGTCCTTTTTTTATTTAATTATGTGGGGGAGGGACTTTTATATTAGCCATGAAAAGGTCTATTTCTGTGAAAGACTGTTAGCTGCCTGTCTGACCGTCACGTCGTAAGGTTTATTCGAGTGTTTCTGCTTTTTCAATCCATATACTTATTTATTTTTATTTTTTTAAGTGTAATAATTTTACCTGAGTATCTATTTTTGATAGTGTGCCGACGTGTCATTGAAAGTATACTGAAGCACATTAAAAACGCACCACTATTATATATACTGATGCCGAGAAGCTGGCAAAAAAAAGTGTGGGAATGGATTTTCCCCGTGTTTGCCATGAGGTAGAGAGCGAATGGCTGCTGGAATGGAAAGTGCAAGATTCAACCCACGGGTGTGTGTACAGACTACATGAAAACGATGAAAGTTACACGTGCAACACGATTCCCAACAGCTATGACCCTGAAAATGTGTACGCGCTGTGGCAGTATACTCGGTATAAAAAGGCCGTTAAGACAAAACACCCAGTACATGTGCTTGAAATGCCACGACTATCTGAAAACGACTGCCAACGAGCCATTGGTATGTTAGAGACCGGAATGAGCTCGCGGGCCATTGCCAGAAGGATGAATTGCCACCACAGCACTATTGTACGTCTCAATGAACGTTACGGAACCACTGGCAGTGCCCGGGATAGACTTCGGAGTGGCCAACCACGAGTTACTACCCCTGCGCAAGATCATCATATTGTGCTGAGTCACCTAAGGAATCGTACTCTCCCGGCAAGTCAAACAGCAAGAGCAATAGTGGGTAGACGTAGGCAAGTCTCTCGAATGACAGTCATACGACGACTCAGAGATACATGCCTTACTGCAAGACGACCTTATGTTGGGCCACACTTGACTCACAGACATCGTTAGCAGCGCCTGCAATGGGCAGAGCAACATATCAGATGGACTAGACTGCAGTGGCATGCTGTCCTATTCACAGACGAGAACAGATTTAACATAACCTTTGCAGATGGACGTATGCGGATTTAGCGACGGTGTGAAGAGCGCTTTGCAGATTGCTGTGTCAACCGATTTCGAGGTGGCAGTATTCAAATTTAGGGAGGATTCAGTTTTCACCATCGCTTGCCTCTTCACGTCTTCCATGGAAATGTTAATGCTGTGACATATCGAGATGAGGTTCTGGATGCACTGGTTGCTCCTGCGTTCACAATTTATCCAGACTTGCAGCTTCTCCAGCAGGATAACGCACGTGCATTTTTTTTTTGTATTTTTGGTTTTCTCCCTTGCCTGCACAGAATGCAATGAATTTCATAACAATCAAATGTACAAATTAATGACCAGCATGGATTCATAGGAAAATGAATAAAGATTCCAAATATGTAAACTTGTACACACTTATATTTACATTTCACACTCTGTTCCTGGATTATACAGGTGGTGCGTTTTTAATGTGCTTCAGTATATTACTAGCTGAAATGAAGATCCATGAGTGTTTTTCGTTTCCTCTTGTGTCTACCCATAGTGTGGTTTTCCTTAACTCCAGCTGATTTATGCTTTATCAATGATGATTTGACGTATGGTGTCTAAAATTGCAATAAGTAATTATTCCTTTCGATAGTTTATTGTTTCATTGTATAGTTTTATTTGATATGTCAATGATAAACTGTCTGTCTGGTTCTGCGATTTTGGTTGGTTCTTGGTGGAATGTCTGCTTTATTTTTCTACCCGTAGTTCTATAACTGTAATCTCTGTAGTCAGTTGTTGGAGTTTGGGTTTGATGTGTAGTCAGTCCATCTGCAGTTCTATCAGTATTACTAATCTGTCCCAGTGAGCCCGTCTTTAGCTCTGTTAGAATTACAAATATATCCCAGTCCGCTCATCTGTAGGTCTTTGAACATTACAAATATGTTCCAGTTGGCTCGTTTGAAGGTCTGTAAAATTACACATTTATCTCAGTTAGATCATCTGTAGTTCTGTAAACATTACAAATCATTCCCAGTTATTCCATTACAAAACATTCCTTGAAAACTGCAGCAGAGGTTATATTGACAGAAGAAAGGTCAGAGAGACAAGTTGCTTTCTTTACTGATGCACAGTCAGTAATTGCATCGTTGAAAAGCCAAAATAATACAGACCTGGATGATCTCAGAGTAGTGCTCCACAAACTTTGTCAACGATTCAAAAGTATTGTGATCCAATGGATCCCATCTCATTGTAACATCGCCGGCAATGAAGAGGCTGACAGAATGGCAAAAGAAGGTTCACATCTACCTCAGCCTGATGCAAGCATAACTTTTGAGAAGACAAAGAGTTTTATCAGAATCAGATACAGAAACAAATGGGATGTAGAACATCCAGGTCACACACAAAATGATGCATACTACCAGCTCAACAGAAGAGAACAAGTGGTAATCTTCAGACTCCGCACTGGCCACAACAGATTGAGATACCATCTATTCAACAAGCTAAAGATAGGAACTACCGATCAGTGTAACTGTGGCACTGATAAAATGACTGCTGAACATCTGCTTCAAAGTTGCCCCTTATATGTGGTACAGAGAAAGTGCATATGGCCGACGCCAGCTCCTTTCGTGGAAAAGCTTTACGGGGATTCAAATAGCCTCAAACTGACTACTGCTTTCTTTGAGAACATTCAAGTGGACGTCTGAGAGTGGACGTCTGAGAGTGGACGTCTGAGAGTGGACGTCTGAGAGTGGACGTCTGAGAGTGTACGAAGAAGAAGAAGAAGAAAGAATTCCCAGTTAGCAGCCACCGAGTCTATTATCAGAGAGACAAGACAGAATTACAAACCGTGTTGAACTGAAGAACTACAAAAGCTTGATGATGAACTACGCAACAGAGAGAGAAGAAACAACCCAAGACAATCACAAACACTGGTCACGTGCGAAATCTGATTTCTTTATGCCTTGTCACAGTGTTGTAAAAGGGGTTCGAGGGGTAGCATTATTTTGTTGTTGGAAGGACAACAACATGATTATGAAAACAAATAATAAATTAAATACAAGCTTTTAATTGTATGCATTAATTATTTCCAGTCAACCTACCAAATAATATAAGTATATATAACCAAATAAAAAAGGTATTGGATCAGTTTTACAAATAAACAGTGCACAGGAAACAATGGACTATTCAAGCAATAATAAAGCAAAGAAACTACAAATCCAAAAAGAATTAATAAATACAAGAAATTCAACACATCCCATGAGTTAGATAATGCACGCTCAATGAGAATTAATATTTGAGAAAAAAGGAATCGGTTGGCGGACAGTAGCGAAGGCGCCTGATTCACAGCAGCAGAACAAAAATTTAGCAGTGGAATTTCCCTCTAAAGTTTGTGGTACCAGTACGAGGTGACCCAACTATTGGCGGTACGACCAGGAGGGACCATTTTCCGAACTACGAGTCAGTGGTTCGAAGCTTGAGATCGACCATTGAAGATTCTTGTCTTGACCAGGAGAAGTTACTTTCCGACTGATCGGAAAAAGTGCTCTCACCACACATATAAATCTACAGAGAACCAGCATAGACACTTCAGCAATTTGGCAAGTTCCATTCTTAACAGGCCAAAACCAAATAGAACTGTTATTTGCCAAGCTTAAAAGTTTTTTTCTGTGAAGAAACTAAACTTTTTTTAAAGGAATCGATAATGTACATTTATTTACAAGCGTTAAACTAATTGATAATTACATTTTGTAAATGTTGATTTTTAACAAATCCATAGTTGAAATACTATTTTCAGAGCGTGTAATATCCTGATACGTGTAATATCCTGATACGTGTGTATCCTGATTTTATTATATTAGTTCTATCTACATCTGAAGAGCCAATAATAAGAATAATAATAATAAGAGGAATTTCACTGAATTAAATCAGCTGGGGGCTTGAACGAGCTAACATTAAATTGCATAACTTATCTCCACAAAATGCGGTGGGAAAAATACAGAGGTAACGTGCTCAGACTCATTCAGAATTGTTCTTAATTTCTTAATTATCTTGTGGAAACTCCTTCGAGATAGAAACATCTTTATCGATTTACCTACAACTCTGCCAAGAGTAATCTTGTGTGAAGGTAGACACCTTTGAAGACCCACATTAGATACTCTAAGTTTAGCCACTGTTGGACCACAACTGCAGAGCAAATGGGAGGCAACCCATAACAGGTATTATACGGATCTCCTAGGATCCATTCTTGGACCCTTAATGGGTCTATGGATCACAGGCTAAGAAACCCTGCTCTAGAACACAAAATGACATCAATCATCAACTCAATAGGAAATCAATATTTTTATATTTAGACTTCACAAAATGACACCTATCATCAACTCAATAGAAAGTCAATAATTTTATATTTAGACTTCACAAAATGACATCAATCATGAACTCAATAGAAAGTCAATAACTTTATTTTTAGACTTCACAAAATGACACCTATCATCAACACAGCAGAACGTCAATATTTTTATATTTAGACTTCATAAAAGCCACAAGACACAGATTATTATTTTTTTAAATCAATTAAAAAAAAGAAGAATTTTAACAACACTTTTATTCAACATAGAAGAACAATAGAGGTGATACTGTATATTAGAATACTCACAGAAAAATATAAAGAGGTCCCTAAAAGTATTTACATGTGCATTTTGACTATAATAAAGTTTGACATAGCTTACAATACTTACTTACTTAGCCATTCCTCTTCTACCGTCAGGTGTTGAGGTTTGGAAGAGAGAGCCCCATACAACTATCCAATTGGCTGTCTTCCTCATGGCCTGGTTCCATTCTAGTCCTCAGTCCTTCAAAGATTATCTAATGTTGAATTCCCAGCGGACTCTGGGTTATCCTGGAAGTCTGGATCCCTGGCTCTTAGTTTCCCATGCTTGTCGTGGTAACCAATCTTCTCCCATTTTGCAGACATGGCCAAACCATCGTAGTAGGGACATTTCTACTTGGGTCTCCAGGGGTTGGGTTTTTAGGCCTTGATTTATCGTCTGGTTGTGGACCATGTCTTTTCTTGTTACTTCAATCACTTTACTTAGATACCTCATATCTGAGGTTTGGATCTGGCTTTTGTGGGTTGTAATCACTGCCCATGACTCACATCCATACGTCAAGACTGGTTGATATGTGGAGTGGTATACAGCCATCTTCAGCTTCTTGCCATATTCTGTTTTGCTGAGGAATCCTCAATTTATGACCTGAAAGTCTTCCAGCTGCTGCTGTTCGGGTAGCCAACTCTTCTGATGAATTAGAGGTGCTGGAATGTTCTTCCTTGCCAAACAGTCCCTACGTTTGCTCCAGGGGACCTTGTCACATGCCTTTTCCAGATCTAAGAAACAAGGATGCATCACTTATACTCAAGCGCCTTTTTATTCAGTTGTCTAAGTGTGAAGATTGGGTCTTGAGTACTTCAGTTTGCTCGGAAGGCATATTGGACCTCATCCATTTGTTGCTCAGGTAGACTTCTGAGTCTCTGCTCCAGGATTCTAGAGTAGATGTTACTGAGGGACACTGAGAAGGGATATGCCTCTATAGTTTCCACTTTCTAAGTTGTCACTCTTTTCGAAAATTGGTGTTATGATGGCAATCTCCCAATCCTTTAGTGTGGCCTTGTTGCACCAAACTGCATGTAGGACCCTCAAGAGTAATATGTTGCCTGCTACTATCATATACTTAACTACTTCCGGTGTGATACCATCATGTCCTGCTGCTTTGCTCATCTTGATTTTATTCAGTGCTACCTTCAGTTCCTCCATCTTTATTTTATCAACATTGTAGTGGTTTTGATGGTATTGTAAGATTGTGATATTACGTAGTGTGAAGCATGAGGTCAGCTGTGAAGGCTCCTGAGATAAATGTAGCTGTGAATTGACAGAAGGCCCTTCTTGCTACCACTACGACCTCACACCTATCTTTTTTTACTAATGAATGTGGCTACGTTAAGATTCTAGGGTAATGATATGTAATGTGTTGTGGTAGTTTACATACACACACACATATATTTAACAAGTCTAATAATATTAATAAAATGTTACAACACACTGAACTAACTCAAGCTGTGTAAAATTTTGATATTAATATTTTCTTTAAGTTTATTTGTTCTGAACCAAGGTTTTAGTTTGGTCAGAACATATGAAAGGTTTTGAAATTAGGAATGAAATGCATGAATATATGGCATAATAAATGAAAGGTGTGTACATATGTATTTCACAAGACTAGTTAATATTACTAATGTTTATATTTTTAATTTAGCTGGGAGAATGATGAATGGATGTGCTGTTGGAGTGGCCTCATCACTCCCTGTATATGGCTACTAACATTGTCCATTTATTGATGGTAATATAGTTAGTGGGTTTATAAACGAAGTTGGTGACTCTCCAGCAGGCCAGACGCTCACTTATCTTGACTAAGTAGTTCTGGTGCTGGAATCGGGTGGCCCCGCCTCTCCGTGCTTGGGGGCAAATATTAAGAGTCTGGTGGCCCCACCTCTCCGTGCTTGGGGGCAAATTAAGAGTCTGGTGGCCCCACCTCTCCGTGCTTGGGGGCAAATATTAAGAGTCTGGTGGCCCCACCTCTCCGTGCTTGGGGGCAAATTAAGGCTGCTCTGCCAAAATACTGCACGGGTCCCTTCTTGTATTAATCAACACATCATTTGACACCACATTGGTGCCAAATAAAAAACCCACAGTTCTGAAATAAAAGTATTGGTCATGTGTCAGAACTCTACCTCCTGAGCCACTACTACACACAACATTATACAACAACACCACATAGACAGGGTCAGATCTCTCTGACCATACAGCACACCTACCAAGTTGGTTTCACATAGGATAAGTTTCCCCAGACTACATATTCTGAAATATGATTATTAGCTTCTTGCCATAGAATAGGATAGGTGATATGTTTCACTGATCTCAACACTTGATCCGCCTTTCATAATCCTTGCTGGAGTTTATGTATTTGGTTTGTCTCTAGACCCTGAACTAGGGCGGGGGGTCTAGAACGTATCCTTACTTGTTGTAAGGGCTAGATTTTGATATGGTCGTATCAAATCACTCGAAATATTAAACAAATATTAAAATGTACAAAGAAATACTTTTAGTCTTACCAGAATTATGAATATAGAACACAGTAGATGCTAGCAAAACTCAGCTGAGCTGCTGGCTTTATTATGGCGTCCCTCTAAATATTTCAATTAGTTTGGGAAAATATCACCACTAAATAATTACTGTGTCTATCAATGGACAACTTATGCAGAATGGCAAAGATGCGCGTCTGAGCGCCGATAATATGTTTATCTGTGGCCAATCAGCTCTTTTCTTTTTTCAAATTCAAACCCCTTTCCAAAAAAGTCAATTCAGTCATACCTCAGTCAAGTATGTCTTATTGTCTGTTGGTTCGTCCGTCTCTACTTGCGTTTGACAAAAAAAACACTTGTTTTTTGAACCAACACTGCCCTCCCCTACACAATTTTGCCTTTAAAGTTATTTTTAGCCCCCACTGTCCGCTACTTCCCCTCTCTTTCATTCTAACTGGATTTTAGCACACTTGCGTCTCAGGCTACAATTTTTTGAAAATTAGTGACATTTTTGTTCCACTGCAGTCGCTCGCTGATATGAACAACACAGTCATTTGTCAATATCTTTCTTATTATCTATCCGTCTGTATAAATGAAAGCATATTATTTCACTGCTCAGGATGGGCCATCCGGCCAGCTAGGTTTTATATTCCTAACATTATTATTAAGAAAAGTTACTTTTCAAGGTTATTTATATTTTTTGAAATATGTTCGAGCATATTCTGTAAGGCGTTTGCCGCTGAATTCAAATAAGCGGACTAAGTTATCGCAAAAGCGTCCAAGAAATGACTGTTGCGTATAATAGCTAAGGTCCCTTTTGTCGATTTATTTACCTTGTGTCAACTTGGGACGTTAATTTTTTTTCTCCTTTCCCCACCAATTGCGTCTTTCTAGCCTTGCTAGTTTCAAGCACATGTTCAGTCATATTTTTTTCTTCTTTTGATCTCCGTTCTCAACCCGTTCCGAGAGTAAAGTTTTGCTTTCACGTCTAGCAAATTAATTTCCATGGCGTGTGGTGACCCGCGGCCTGGGCGATCATGTACTTGAGTAACTTACGCATCATTTTTATCCCTACTTTTTATCTTTGGAGATATTTTAACGTTGTATCACGGTTAATATCATCACACATCTCCCCACTTGAAAACATGCCTACGGCAAGTTCCAAAACCAGTGATACACATAGATAAAATTACTCCTCACGCCTGCCACTACTCTAATTTTGATCACAGGGGTGCCGACTGAGGAAATCTGCACCGACATTCAATTTGCCTGGGATATATCGAATACTGAACTGATAAGGTTGAAGCAATAAAGACCACCTTAGCAATCTTGCATTTTCATGCTCAGCCTGAGATAAGAAAACGAGGGGCTGATGATCCGTCTCGACCACAAAAGTCCTACCATACAGATAGATTTGAAACTTCTTTATTGCCCAGATTAACGCTAAACATTCTTTTTCGCTTGTGGAATATCCTTGCTCCGCCTTATTCAATTTGCGGCTTGCATAAGCGACTGGGTTCAGTTCCCCATCAGGTGAAGATGATCTTTGCAACAAAGCCGCCCCGAGTCCTACATTACTTGCATCTGTTCTTAAAACAAAGTCCTGTGTCAAATCAGGCAGTTTGAGAATAGGCTTGCTAGTGAGTTTGTCCTTTAAGTTTTGGAACGCTAATTCACTTTGCGCAGTCCAAATAATTTTATCTGGAAGTCCCTTGCGAGTCAGATCAGTCAGAGGAGCACAAATAGAGTTAAAATCTTTCATGTATTTTTGATAAAATCCGCATAACGACACGAATGATCGCACGTCCTTTTTTGTTTGTGGTCTAGGTGCTCTCTGCAGTTTTTCCAAGTTCTTGGGATCAGGGGTCATGTTACCCTGATATACAGTGTGTCCCAAGAATTCCAACTCTTTGCATCCAATACAACATTTTGTTGGCCTAGCAGTTAAGTTCGCCTCCCTAAGCCTCTTAAATAACATTTTTAGAGCGTCAATGTGTTCTTCAAATGTCTCTGTGGCGACGAGAATATCATCCATGAAATTCGTGATACATGGGTTATTCGGGGGATCCAACAATTTGCGCATCATCCTTGAAAATACACTCGGAGCATTTTTCAGTCCGAATGGTAGCATGTTGAATTCATAATGTCCATCCGAAGTGCTAAAGGCCAAATAAGGTCTCACTTCAGGCTTCACTGGAATCTGGTAATAGCCTTTACTAAGATCCACCTTTGAAAAGTATTTTGCCTTGTTTAATCTGGCAAATAACTGTTTTGTGTCTGGTAATGGATCCACTTGTCCTTCTGTGACAGCATTCAGTTTCCTGTAATCTATGCACAGTCTGTGTTCCCCAGACGGTTTTCTCAACAAAACTACACTGAACTAAAAGATGATTCACTGTGTGAAATAATCCCCTCCTTCAACAAATAATCTATTTCTTCCTTCAATACCTTCTCCTTCGCGAACGGAACAGAATAGGCTCTCATACAGACTGGGTTTGAGTCTACCAGTTTCATGTCATACTGTAGCAAATTTGTATGGCCTGGTTTATCTGTTAATACATCTGTATGTTCCTCCAGAACCTGTTGAACTCTCTCCCTCTGATTTTTAGTCAGGTGCTTACTGACTTTTACCTGTGCTGCTGTTTCACAAGGATGTAATGGGTATTCATGTGAGGTGAGTGGTTCCTTATGCATTTGAGTTGCGATAGCCAAGGTCAGTAAGGGGGTGCTTTCCTGGAGTGGTCTGTCCAGATACTTCTTTAACAGGTTTACATGATAAACTTTCACCTTCCCCTTTTTGTCAATTTTATAGTTTGTTCTAGACACCTTCTCTAGAACCGTATATGGACCTTGCCATCCAATTTGTAATTTATTCTGGCTGCCGGGTAGTAGAAGCAGCACCTTCTCTCCCACAGCTAGTTCTCTGTCCTTTGCCTTTCTATTAAAATACGCTGCATGTTTCTTCCTGGCTTGTTTCAAATTATCATTTGCCAGTTTCCATCCAGCTTTCAAACGAGTGGTCAGTTCGTTCACGTATTGATAAGATGAGGTAACAGTCTCTTCCGCCTTCTCATCTGTCCAGGTCCTTAATAGTGGTACATCTGGATCTGTAATTTATCATACGTATTTTTCATGGAACCCATCGGGTTCCATCCATTAGAAGCATTATAGTGAGGACTTTTCTTCCTAGAATCATCACTCACAAATCGACCACTACCAATTTTTTTCTTGGGTTTGTCTCCCCACGTTAGATTGCTTATGAGAGATCTTCGCTCTCTTTTCTGTTCTTCCAGTTTATATAATTCTGACCGAGGGATTGTCAGCTTATTCTGGGTTAAATTTCTTCTTTGTACTCGTCGCATAGTGGCCATGTTAATCCATTCAAGTGAAGACTGGGTGTGAAAAGGGGGCTCCCATTGCACTTTGTCTACCTGAGTATAATTAGTTTTCCTTCCAGGCCTAATTTTGCCCCGTGGCGTTTCTAGGTCCTGCACATATTTTCCCTTTGTGGGTGTTCCCTCATGAAATATGCCACATGCTTCTACAAAGTTCTCAATATCGACATTTACGTCGGGCCAATAGTATTTTCGAGCAATCTTTTGGCGGATGGTACCGACCTTTTCATGGTCCCCATCTTTTCCAACATGTAAGCTCCTTATTAAATTTGCCCTATATATCTTGGGAAGAACCAACTGTCCGTGACCAGTGGATCTAGTTCCTGTCTTCCTGTATAATAATTTGTTCATCACAAAGTACTCTCCCTTGCTCGGAATTGTGTGGCATTTAGGCAATTTTGTAAAACATGGCTTGAGTGTCCTATCCTCAGCCTGCGCCTTCCTCATCTTCTCTGGATGAGCATTTATAGGTTCACCTTCTTCCTCCTTCTTCTGTGACCTGGTCTGCACTGTCGCCATGATCACAGGTTTCTCGGGATTCCCCAAGAAGACGTATCTACACCCCAATATCAGAAGGTAGATTGGTTCATCTATCACTGCTGCTCTGATTTCTCCTTCCACATAGCGAGTTTTCACCGTTATCCTTGCGATGGGAAGTGTCATGAGTGGTATGTCCTTAGTTGCCCCTTGTATTTCCACTGTTTCTGTGGTATACTGACTTGGGTCCACTAGGCTAGACTTCACAACTGAATCATAATCCAAACATGTATCATAAAGGCACCTTATGGTGACCCCATTACAAATAACATCCTCACAAACTGGGGGGTGATAAGGTTCCTGCTGTCCATTAGGATTAACCTTTAATCTTTCAGTCCTCGACTTCATTGCAGCAATGTTTGAAGGTTTCCTTCTACAAAATTCGGTGTTATGGTTATCTTTCTTGCACCATTTACACCATCTTTTTCCTTGATTAAACGGTTTTCTTTCGTTGGATTTTTGGTCATTGAACTGCGAGTTTCTGTCTCGATAGTCATTTCTTGGCCGTTCAAAGTTTGTCCTACCTTTATTACCCTGTTCTCTATTATCAAATTTATTAAATTGCTGTGGAGCTTTAAAATTGTCTATGTGCTTCTTTTTAGCACCACTTACCTCTGCCTGGGCTGCCTGATACCTCTCAGCAACATTTAAAACCTCCCCCAACTTCTCTGCACCTTGTTCCATGAGAAAATTTCTCATGTCTGGAGCCATGGACTCTCTCAATTGCTCAATCATGATCATTTCTTTAAGATCTTGGGTCTTCCCCAGAGCAGTCCATTTCTCCAAATAGGTTTCCAGTCTGGCGGAGAATTGGTGGTATGTCTCCCCAGACAACAGTTTGGCATTTCTAAATTTCTTACGATAAAATTCAGCATTTTTTTCGTACCTTAATAATAAAGCCTGCTTTAACATGTCATAATTGTCTTGGTCTTCTCTGTTCATTTTTGCGAAGACTTCATAAGAAGTACCTCTCAGTCCCTGTGATAGCTTTAAACTCCACCTCTCTCTCTCTAACCCATATGTAGTAGCTAATAACTCAAAACGTCCTAGGTACCCCTCTATGTCATCGTCTTTTTCAACAAAATGGTCTAAATGAAACCCCATAGCTGAGTTTGAGGCTCCCAGACTGGGCGTAGCATCTGAGGCAAAAGGGCTGGCACCATTTTCAGGAGCCTGGACTTGTAATTCCAGCTCCCTTAATCGTAATTCGTGCTCCCTTTGCAACCTTCTATCTTCTGCCTCCCTTTCGGCCTTTTTTTCTTCTGCCTCCCTTTCGGCAGTCAATCTTTTATCTTCTGCCTCCCTTTCGGCAGTCAATCTTTTATCTTCCGCCTCCCTTTGCTGTCGTTTCTCTTCTGCCTCAATCTGCAGCCTCTTAATTTCTCTATCAGCCTCACTTTGTAACCTCTTCTCTTCAGCTAATCTTTCAGCCTCTAATTTTCTTTCAGCCTCTTTTTCTAATCTTCTTTCTTCCCGTTCAATATATTTATCACATTCAGCCGTTACATATTGAATTAAAACCTGCCCATCCATTCCCATATCCTTCGCCGTTAGCACAGCAGCTGATCTAAATTTTGCCAGCTCCGCCATACTTTTTAGACAATTTAGTAATGAGCCAAATAAAATGTCCAACCACTAAAGCAATTCTAATTACTATAGTTTAAAATAATTATACTTAGCCAGTTAACTAATTAATTATCACTGGCTGTGAAGATTCACCAACTTTTATTTTCACTTTTAATTTTAAGGGACAATTTGAATTTTTATAATGTGTTCCCCTAATTTAATTCTCCCACCAGGAGATCCTAATATTATTGATAGGCTAATTATCCCGGAACAAGAGACCCCAATATATGTAGTGGTTTTGATGGTATTGTATGATTGTGATATTACTTAGTGTGAAGCATGAGGTCAGCTGTGAAGGCTCCTGAGATAAATGTAGCTGTGAATTGACAGAAGGCCCTTCTTGCTACCACTACGACCTCACACCTATCTTTTTTTACTAATGAATGTGGCTACGTTAAGATTCTAGGGTAATGATATGTAATGTGTTTTGGTAGTTTACATACACACACACATATATTTAACAAGTCTAATAATATTAATAAAATGTTACAACACACTGAACTAACTCAAGCTGTGTAAAATTTTGATATTAATATTTTCTTTAAGTTTATTTGTTCTGAACCAAGGTTTTAGTTTGGTCAGAACATATGAAAGGTTTTGAAATTAGGAATGAAATGCATGAATATATGGCATAATAAATGAAAAGTGTGTACATATGTATTTCACAAGACTAGTTAATATTACTAATGTTTATATTTTTAACTTAGCTGGGAGAATGATGAATGGATGTGCTGTTGGAATGGCCTCATCACTCCCTGTATATGGCTACTAACATTGTCCATTTATTGATGGTAATATAGTTAGTGGGTTTATAAACGAAGTTGGTGACTCTCCAGCAGGCCAGACGCTCACTTATCTTGACTGAGTAGTTCTGGTGCTGGAATCGGGTGGCCCCACCTCTCCGTGCTTGGGGGCAAATATTAAGAGTCTGGTGGCCCCACCTCTCCGTGCTTGGGGGCAAATTAAGGCTGCTCTGCCAAAATACTGCACGGGTCCCTTCTTGTATTAATCAACACATCATTTGACACCACATTGGTGCCAAATAAAAAACCCACAGTTCTGAAATAAAAGTATTGGTCATGTGTCAGAACTCTACCTCCTGAGCCACTACTACACACAACATTATACAACAACACCACATAGACAGGGTCAGATCTCTCTGACCATACAGCACACCTACCAAGTTGGTTTCACATAGGATAAGTTTCCCAAGACTACATATTCTGAAATATGATTATTAGCTTCTTGCCATAGAATAGGATAGGTGATATGTTTCACTGATCTCAACACTTGATCCGCCTTTCATAATCCTTGCTGGAGTTTATGTATTTGGTTTGTCTCTAGACCCTGAACTAGGGCGGGGGGTCTAGAACGTATCCTTACTTGTTGTAAGGGCTAGATTTTGATATGGCAGTATCAAATCACTCGAAATATTAAACAAATATTAAAATGTACAAAGAAATACTTTTAGTCTTACCAGAATTATGAATATAGAACACAGTAGATGCTAGCAAAACTCAGCTGAGCTGCTGGCTTTATTATGGCGTCCCTCTAAATATTTCAATTAGTTTGGGAAAATATCACCACTAAATAATTACTGTGTCTATCACTGGACAACTTATGCAGAATGGCAAAGATGCGCGTCTGAGCGCCGATAATATGTTTATCTGTGGCCAATCAGCTCTTTTCTTTTTTCAAATTCAAACCCCTTTCCAAAAAAATCAATTCAGTCATACCTCAGTCAAGTATGTCTTATTGTCTGTTGGTTCGTCCGTCTCTACTTGCGCTTGACAAAAAAAAACACTTGTTTTTTGAACCAACTCTGCCCTCCCCTACACAATTTTGCCTTTAAAGTTATTTTTAGCCCCCACTGTCCGCTACTTCCCCTCTCTTTCATTCTAACTGGATTTTAGCACACTTGCGTCTCAGGCTACAATTTTTTGAAAATTAGTGACATTTTTGTTCCACTGCAGTCGCTCGCTGATATGAACAACACAGTCTTTTGTCAATATCTTTCTTATTATCTATCCGTCTGTATAAATGAAAGCATATTATTTCACTGCTCAGGATGGGCCATCCGGCCAGCTAGGTTTTATATTCCTAACATTATTATTAAGAAAAGTTACTTTTCAAGGTTATTTATATTTTTTGAAATATGTTCGAGCATATTCTGTAAGGCGTTTGCCGCTGAATTCAAATAAGCGGACTAAGTTATCGCAAAAGCGTCCAAGAAATGACTGTTGCGTATAATAGCTAAGGTCCCTTTTGTCGATTTATTTACCTTGTGTCAACTTGGGACGTGAATTTTTTTTTCTCCTTTCCCCACCAATTGCGTCTTTCTAGCCTTGCTAGTTTCAAGCACATGTTCAGTCATATTTTTTTTCTTCTTTTGATCTCCGTTCTCAACCCGTTCCGAGGGTAAAGTTTTGCTTTCACGTCTAGCAAATTAATTTCCATGGCGTGTGGTGACCCGCGGCCTGGGCGATCATGTACTCGAGTAACTTACGCATCATTTTTATCCCTACTTTTTATCTTTGGAGATATTTTAACGTTGTATCACGGTTAATATCATCACAAACATGACATGAAATCTGAGAAGAAAGAGTGATGCACCATAACAGGGTATCTTACACTGTATTATGGCAGTAAAACTTAATGTACACATCAATGAGAGATAAAAGCTGTACATATAACAGACAACTTACAAATATCATCTACTTTAATTAAGCTCCATTTCAAGTATAAATAAAACATATATAGAATTGTAGCCCCATTATCCTGTTCTTGTTTCACTCTGACAGGCAGTCTAGATATGCTGTTTTCAATTTTCCTTTCATCCTGGTGGGAAAAACCAAATCAGCAGAGGACGTCAGAAGATTCTAAATAAAATGTACATGTTTTTTCTGAGAATCACTAGAAATATTTAATCTTTTTCACCTGGGACATCACCATCTCAACCCGTAACCCGTCTTGGGTCGTAGTGGTGCCACGGTGGAAGCATCAGCAGACAGGGTCCTCCACTGCTCTCTATCCTCAGCAATGCGTACAAGTGTGGAAAAACCGTGCCCTGCCTATTCTTTGATGTTATCAGCCCAGGATTTTCTTTGCCTTCCTCTTCTCCGTTTACCTTCGACTATTCTCTGGAGGATCGTTTTCGAAAGGGAGTCATGACGAGTTACATGCCCAAACCAGGCGAGCTTTCGACGTTTCACTATTGACAAAAGTGGTTCTTGGTGGCTTGCATAGGTGTTTTTCTTCTCTCTAACATAGACATTGTTTTGTGCTCTTTATAGCAAATGCGCAAAATTCTTCTATAACATTTATACTCGAAAGCCTGAATCCTTCGCTCGGTATCTGCAGTGAGTGTCCAGCCCTCACATCCATACAAGAGAATAGATAATACAAGTGATTTGTATAATTTGATCTTCACAGGAAAACTGATGTTACTTTTCCAGATCACATTCAGCCTTGTCATGGCAACTGAGGCCATCTCAAGTCTTGTCTTGATTTCTTTACTTGATCTTCCATCACTACATATAGTGTTGCCCAGATATTTAAAGGTGTTAACTTCTTCTAACGTTTGCCCATTTAACGTAATGTTGGTCGGAACATGTTTCTTATGGCTATTCACCAATTATCTTGCTTTTTTCTATATTAATTTCCATCCCATACGTTCTTGTTACTTTCTCCAGTCTAGAGGTAAGGTCGTGAAGTTCTGATTCTGTTCCAGCTATCAGTTATAATCGTAGAGAGCCTCGTGCATAATATGTTCTAGATATAAATTAAAGAGCACTGGGTAGGGGCCAACATTAGAAAGAATTAGTATGTCAGTAGTGACAAGAGAGGAAACAAAATACTCACTTTACAATCCAGCTCCATTTTAATTTTCTTTCATTCATAAATGGGAACTGTGTTTGGCTATTTCTTGATGGCTGGAAAGAAAAATTGTTTCATATAAATATACAACAAAGTTTGAAATCTTCAAAATAATCAAACAAATTCGATGATGTAAAGATGTAGGTGGTGATAATTTAAAAAATCTTATATTAGAGAAACAATGCCACATTTTAGCAGGCTGCAGTATTCATCCCAGCAAATATTTTTGCTCTCTAATTTTTATTTGCATACGTGCTACATTATTTTGTCTATCTCCCAACCTGTCGTGTATTCCCTGTAGTAACAGTATAGAAGTAACATTCCATGTATTTCTTATGACATGTTTAAAGATTTATTTTTTACAAGAATACTTTTATTTTTCATTTTCTCACTACACGATGTATCAAAATAATCTTCTGTAAAGCCTGTATTCTTATGTCCCTTCACTGTATTTTTGTCTCCCCTGATTTCCCAGCTGTTATCATTTAATTATTCATGACCTTATAGCTCCCCATGAAGCTTAGGCCTGCAACAAATACATGCCCAGTCTCCCGCCCCCCCCCCTACTGTAATTCAGATCAAAATCTTTCCATATCTACTTTGTTGATGACCTTGTCATTTCATTTCTCCAAGTCTTACTACTTGTCATGTCTACTTTGTTGATGATCTTGTCATTTCATTTCTCCAAGCCTTACTACTTGTCATGTCTACTTTGTTGATGATCTTGTCATTTCATTTCTCCAAGTCTTACTACTTGTCATATCTACTTTGTTGATGACCTTGTCATTTCATTTCTCCAAGTCTTACTACTTGTCATATCTACTTTGTTGATGACCTTGTCATTTCATTTCTCCAAGTCTTACTACTTGTCATGTCTACTTTGTTGATGATCTTGTCATTTCATTTCTCCAAGCCTTACTACTTGTCATGTCTACTTTGTTGATGATCTTGTCATTTCATTTCTCCAAGTCTTACTACTTGTCATATCTACTTTGTTGATGACCTTGTCATTTCATTTCTCCAAGCCTTACTACTTGTCATGTCTACTTTGCTGCTGATCTTGTCATTTCATTTCTCCAAGCCTTACTACTTGTCATATGTTTTTTGTTGCTGATCTTGTCATTTCATTTCTCCAAGCCTTACTACTTGTCACATTGTTATGTTTATATTTTTATTAATGGGAGTTAAGTGTTAAAGACTCATATGGACGGGTCGGATTTTTGTTACACACGCTAGTAAGCACGCTTTTAGAGATGAGATGATTTTTTTCAGTTGGGGGCTTTGTACTCTGTAATTTTTGAACATAGCTCAGTCTGAGTCTGTGTCAGTCTTTTTTTGAAAATAAGATAAAGAAAGTTTTGGAATATTCTTAGTGTTAGTTTGGGGAAGAGACGGTTGACCTGAACTGTAGTCTCACGCGGTTGGTCCGAGCAATTGTGTAATTTTTACTCAGTTGTACTGAGAGAGGAAAATCTCGATACAGTGTGTTGCTGGCAGGGCTTTGGGATGGCGGTCCCATCTCGCTAGTGCGTTCCAGGGTGTCTCTTTTTTAAAGGGGAGAATTTTGTGATATTGAAGATATCTTTTCGAGGCCATGGAGTAGGCCGCCCGCGAGTATTATTATTGATGAAGATATTCACACAAACATTTGTTCCTAATGGATGTTTACCATGGTCTATTATGAAATAAGAGATACTGTGAGCTGCTTTGTTACGCAGCCTATTTTTTTCCCCATTGGATTTACTTACTAGATATTTAAGATGTTGGAAGTTTGTTCCTGAGGGATATTTATTGTAACAATGTACTGTGCTGAGGCCTGTAATTTATGCAACCGATGTAACGGATATTTTGTACCTGATGCTGTATGATTATGCTGTGAACCGTTGATGCTCCATGATTTGTTATGAAATGTCGTCCCATGATGTCTACGTGAGTCTGTCGTAATAAACTGTATTACGTTACCACTCGTTCCAATATTCCCTGACTCCTATGTTTTGCTGTGGTGTGAGGGTCCAGTTTGTCCAGGTATGCCAGAACCCTTTAACATTCGCGTATGTTGACATCTACATATTCACACACCTGTCGGCCATTCGTAAGCCCGACCTATGCGGATTGCCATTCATCAGCGATTACATTAACAGTTTCCTCCTACCCCACTTACGTATCCGCAACACATATCTACTTTGTTGATGATCTTGTCATTTCATTTCTCCAAGCCTTACTACTTGTCATGTTTACTTTGTTGATGATATTGTCATTTTGTTTCAATTCTTCACGTCTTACTACTTGTCATGAATGTTTTTCTTCTCCCTAGACATAAACAGCCGAGATGACATCAAAAACAGTTACCAAATACAAGTCAGATAGAAGACATAACCTCTAGAACAGCAGTTCTTAACCTTCTTTGTGTTGCAGACTCCTTTGACTGTCCCTTAAAGGATATGGACCTCATCTTAGAAAAATTATGCACAAATGTATCAATAAGATTTGTGCACACAAATAATACATTCTGTTATGCTTATTTACAGATACAATCTGATAAAAAAAGAATATTTATCTTTATATGCTAAAATCTTCAGAGTAAAAATTATGATGAAAATAAAATTCAAATAGAATCCATTCATGAGCCCCCAAGAGGTCTGTGGTCATCAAGTTAAGAAATCCTGCTCTAGACTTCACAAATTTACATCAATCATCAACTCAATAGAAAGTCAACATTTTTATATTTAGACTTCACAAAATGACATCAATCATCAACTCAATAGAAAGTCAATATTTTTATAGACTTCACAAAATGACATCTATTATCAACTCAATAGAAAGTCAATATTTTAAATTTAGACTTCACAAAATGACACCTATCGTCAACTCAATAGAAAGTCAATATTTTTATATTTAGACTTCACAAAATGACATCTATCATCAACTCAATAGAAAGTCAATATTTTTATATTTAGACTTCACAAAATGACATCTGTCATCAACTCAATAGAAAGTCAATATTTTTGTTTTAATTTAAGACTTCACTAAAGCCACAAGACACAGATAAACACCATTTATTTTTAATATTTAAAAAAAGAAGCTAATTTTTCACAACACTTTTATTAAACACAACAAAACAACAAATGGCAACACTGTGTATTAGAATACTAGTAGACAACAATTAAGAGGTCCCAAAAGTATTGACATGTACTTGTTAACTATCAGAAATCATAGCTCATAATGATCAACTAATTTAATGTCTTGAAGAAAAAAGGTACTGATAGAAATAAGAACACTCAGCAACCAAAACTGGGAACAAACTGCAACAGCAACATTAGGCAATTATTACTTATAATATTACACTTACTAATTTCCTAAACTGTCCCACCTACATGTAACAAATTTCTACCAATTTTTCTTGGTGTATTTTTTTTTTAAATATAAAAAAGCTGCACAGTATGTCCTGGAAACTAAATTTTACATCCTTGGCCTTTTTTTCCCAATCTCTTCATAGCTTATTTGTTTTTTTTAGAAATATTTATGTCTGTGTTTTTGTTTTTTTTATATTTATGGAATTTTCCCCATTAAGAATGTCAGGGTTGTATGAATATGTATCTCCATTTTATATTTATATGTTTAGCCAGAGAAGCATGACTGCTCATTATAGATGAAGCTTCTGAGCTTTCATACCACTCTTTCTGTGTATTTGATTTATTTCAAAATGAAAATGAATGAAGTGGCAACAAGAGATTTTATTGAACATGTAGCAGAAAGAGACAAACATAATTATTTCCTGAAGTGTTCTGACTTGTTAAGTGCTTGCATAAACATAAAAAGAGATGTGACCAAATGATGCATACTGTGCTATTTAATATCTACACATCAAAAAAGTATTCAGATAGACACAGGAATTCCCAGGACTGAACACAGGTGGAAGATCTATAAAAGACCCTAGATATACAGATGATACATGTCGAGAGTTGGTCTGTTTTCACAACACGTCCTTCTATGTAACTCTGACCAAACGGCGCGCCATACATAGAAAATACTATAAGATATCTCGACCAATGAAATCGCACCATCAAGGCCATGTTTACAAAAAATATTAGACAGTCCAGAACGGAGTCGAATGTATGCAAATCACTTGAGATGGGAATTTAAATACAACCTCAGGAGAGAAGTACCACCTGAAAGAGAGCACCAGGGCGATATTAGAGATATTGATCTGTAAGTAGATGCACAGATTTGTATTACAAGTAATAAAGGACGGGAGAAATCGTTGGTCGAAGGCATCGACACATCAGGTTAGTACTAAATTTAGCTGTTTAAAGTACGAATAGAATAAAATGCAGTTAGGAATGGAAAAGGTGGTTTACTATAAAGTTGTAGAATAATTCAGAGTGTAATTTAAGCTTTAGATGCATACAATCGCCCCAGAAATAAGAAAGATAATTGGGATAATAGTTCTTCGTAATTGAACAGCGAGACAAATTATGCCTCATTTTGAGAAACGCACCACCCCTTTAGCCACTGCTCTCCGATACGCCGGATGTGCTGTATATAATAAACCTTGCCCTTGCTAAATTGAGGCCATTAGATTTGAAATAACATAGCGAGCAGAAGAAGCGGTAACAGTGGTAATGCAAAAGTGCCTTTGCCATTCTGTACCTGAGAGCAGATCATTCTGACCCATTTACAGCTTGTCTGTGTGTGCCTGAGGGTAAGAAAGAATATATACATATATATATATATATATATATATATATATATATATATATATATATATATATATATATATATATATATATATATATATATATATATATATATATATATATATATATATATATATATATATAAGATTATATGTATTTCTATTAATTCACTACAGTTTGCGATAGGGAGTGTGTAGACGTGTTTCTGCAACTTTGTGTAATTTTTGCAGGACTTATCGCCTGTGTATATTCAAAATTAATTGAGAATGATGGCAAAAGTGTGTCTGTAGGTTTGGACAAGTATTTAAAGAATTATTTCTTGATGGAATGGTTCACATACCAGGAACATAAGGAAGGATGAAAGTGATTGGATTACTGTATAATTTGATATATCACTTAGTAGTTTTATTCACTACAAAGTATTGTAGGGAGGCGAATCATGAGAACATGATTGTAACTGGGAATGTATGAGAAGTTTGTGATCACAGTGAACTGATTTGATTATTGCTACTATACTATATCTTGTACTTCTGCTAGCACTCTGTCAGAAACTATCTATCATTTCCATCTGTGTCAAAGAGGGATATTGATAGAGAAATACAGGAATTGCATTTTACTTCGTTTCAGGTTTTATCCTGTAAACCAAATCAATAGTCAAGAGGCATCTCTTATTGAAGTTACAATGGATGCAGTGCCGGTCTAAGTCAGAGGGCCAGACATCGCATGTGTACTTCTTGGAGGATTTCCACACAGGATTCGTTCCAATATCAGAGGGAGCCATCTTCTTGGATTAAGATAACTTGCCCACAAACCCAACTGCGCAGCATAACCTTGTTCACCAAACATAAACAGAAAATAAACTATTAATGATGACAAAAGCAGTGTATATATTCAAACAGAACTATGACATTAGACAGTATTACTTAATCAGAGAGAGAAACCCACCCAACAAGACTTTCTATATAGTGATATACATTGGGATTCAGTGAAAGACTTTGTTGAACTTTCTATTATTTTATTCAAGTTGTAATATGATTTCTCTTAAACCTTTTCAAATAGAAAAGAGTAAATGTACAAATAAATTGTAAATATTCACCAGCAGACTTACTTAAATTCTTTAAGTTAAGTTACAGTTCGTGTTGGTGAATTTAATTAAATAATTACCCTTAGCAGAGTTAATAACAATAATAAATGCCATATTAAAAGAGGAGGATCTGGAGAGGTAGCACATAAAGCATCAGAGTAATACTTTACCATCTTCTCTGGTAACTTATACAGCTTGATCCTACCTGTGTTGTCTATACACCCGTACTCTCTTCAGAGAAGGTGTATTTCTGATAAGACCAGACTCTTATTTGGCACTATCCTGGTATCATCTGATACACCTTTTTGTCCAGGATATCTTATTAAATTCTATAACCATCTACCCTCTCGCGACAATACAGTTTTATTAGCTGAAAGTAAACAAGACTTACAAGAACTAATGAAGCAAGTAAACAGCATAAGATATGATTATAGATGAGACATTGAGAAAATGATATTTTAGCAATGCAGATGGCAAGCCAATGTTACACATAAGAATAAATGGGGAAAAAACTGGAAAAGTAGAGTTTTCAATGCCTTGGACACATAATGAGAAAAAATGGCAGACGTTCAACGGAGATAAAGAATGAATAAGAATGTCCAACATTCAACAATATGAGATAAATACTAACATCTAAACAATTAACTCGCAAATTAAAACTAAGAATTATCAAATGTTTTCATATATTCTTCATTACGGTATGATGTAGAAACATGGACAATAAACATGCAATTGGAAGATAGAATTGAGACCCTCGAGATGAGATATATAGAAGAATGGTGCGCATTCACAAATTAAAAATGAGTCATCAAGCATTAACTACTGTATGATGAAGCAACTGGGACAATGATCAAACAGTTAGACGAGAGAATTGAGGCCCTTTAGATCTGGATATATAGCAGAATGAGGTCATTCTCATGAAAGAGGGGGAGGGGGAAAGAAGAGATTTTAGTACAGCGAGGAATAAAAGAGAAATAATGAATGAGATTTAAGACAAAATATCCTAGTCATATATAAATACACTGGCCCTACCAGTTTTGTTGACAACCATAATGGATGGACAAACTGAAGGCATATGTGCAAGAGAAAATAGTGTTGTAAGCAGGAGGATAACGTCAAGAAATTGATGAGAAATAGTCTATTATATCAAACATTATTGCAGAATTGGAGAAGATCAGCTACCATGAAAAATATGGGAAACTAAGTGCCAGGGATAAAGACCTCCAGGACAACCCAGAGTCCGATGGGAGGACAACATTAGACAATCCCTGAAAGACCAAGGACTACGTTGGAATTAGGCCAGGGGGAAGACAGCCAATAGGATGTGAAGATGCTCTCTGGCAAACCTCTTCACCCCATGGTAGAAGCAGGGCAACTAAGAAAGTAGTAAATTGAACATTAAGGCAAGAGACCGAAGAGGCTAGAGATCTATTGCAGTCAACTTTCCAAGCCAAAATGTCAGCTGATGTGATTAGATTTCAGATAACTTAGTTTAAGAACTGAAAATATAGGCTTGCACAATACATGTATCTCAGGTTAAAACTAGATTAGTATACATCTGCTGCCATTTTGCGCTTGTGGCTATAGAAGCAAAGTTAGTTGGACTTATTAAAAAGCTTGGAACAGTGTGTGGGTTTTGGACAAAGTGAAGTGTACTAGTGGGACGCCATTTTCTATGCCATCCAAATAAGTCACACACTAACCATTTTTTACCGCGTCTCTGAATTCTGTTTTAAAGAAGTATTGAAAAGACGGCCGACTGTTCTTCATTTCAACTTGGGTTTGTATTAAAATTAGTGCTTGAGTCTTTTTTTTTTAAAGTAATTTGAAAAAAAGCTCAAAATAGTGGTTGGGTAGGCTAAAGGTTAAGTTTAGTGTAAGATGATATTATTATTTTAATAACTGAAGTGACACAGCAGATGTATCGATATCCACTTGACAAACATGGTGGCATTTACCTATTTGTCTGAAACTGTCATACCTCATAATCTAGATCCTGTTTTATCTGTGTTGTTTCTTCACATTTCTTCATCTTCGTGGAGGTCTGGAGCATAGTTCTATTTGGAGTATAAATGGCGTCTCTCTCAGACGTAAAGGTAAAAAAATATATTTCGCATTCCACCTTCAAATGTAAACAGTCGAGCTGGCAAAACAGTTAAAGCTCTTGCTTCTCAAAGTTACCGAGTTCGAAACCAGACAGCGCCACTCTTACGTCTACCTAAATGGGTAGCCCTGACTCCTCCCTCGAGGTAAAAATGACAAAGACACATTTTATTTTATTTTTAAATTAATGAAGAAAAATATCCCGTTCAACCTCAGATGGGTTATAATTAGGATATATATTGTTTTCAATTCCAAATAATATGAACAACTGCCGATATGAGAAAGTGACATCACATTTGTCAAATCATTGTAAGTAGGGGCAATCATAATTGTGCTTATACGTTAAATACAAAAAAAAAAAAAAAAAAAAAAAAAAAAACGAACAAAATCAAGAAGAAACTCTGAACAAAAATAATATTAAAGTGGAGGGGTGTAAAGGCCTGGTGGTTCCAGTTATATAACTGACTTTAACAGATATTTTATTGACTTTCATCAGTTAAAAATCATATTCATTGTAAGAACAGCATCAGACCTTCACATTCCCAGCCACTATATATTAACATTTGTTCGTATTAAATATTGTTTGACTATATTGTGCAGTTGCCTAGGTCTGCCTATTCTCAACACCTCTTCTATATTGATAGGTCTGTCTATTCTCAACACCTCTTCTATATTTAGGCTAAAGGTCAGTTGGATGCTTGCACATAAGAACTCATTTGGTCATACAGAATAAGTAGGGCATTTAAAAGTCAGAATGACCTCCCCATTACAGGAGCATTCGATTTATTCCAGAGATTTTTTATTTTGAAATATTGATTTTTTTTTTTTTTTTTTTTTTCACAATGTAAATATAAAGAAAATAGTGAAAGTAATGACAGGAACCAGACAAATACCAGTGGAATCAAAGAAGTGAAGAAGACATTGGCAATGGATTGGACACGTACTGAGGAAACCTGTTTATAGTAGTGCCTGGAAGCAGAGGCGTGCCTAAAGTATATGGTACCCGGGTCGAATCCTATCATTGTCACCCCCACCTCGTAAAGGAACACACTTGCAAGTATATTGTAAACAGTGAATACTATTATAATAGTGTCCGATGGCACCCCTTCCTGGCTGTCACCGGGGGTGGATCACCTCCCCCCCCCTCCTCTTAGTACTCCACTGCCTGGCAGGCCTTGTTCAGGAACCATCATGGTTAGAGAAATAGTTTTGGATCATAGAACATATGGAGAAGAGAATTAGAGACATAAATATAAATGAAGAGATCTTGAACTGATGGCGAGCTACTGAAGGCACTTTAGGTATATTTGTTGAATGCTTGTGTTCCTTTAGGGGCTAACGGGTATTGACTGATATCTACTTTAGGTATATTTGTTGAATGCTTGTGTTCCTTTAGGGGCTAACGGGTATTGACTGATATCTACTTTAGGTATATTTGTTGAATGTTTGTGTTCCTTTAGGGGCTAACGGGTATTGACTGATATTTACTTTAGGTATATTTGTTGAATGTTTGTGTTCCTTTAGGGGCTAATGAGTATTGACTGATATCTACTTTAGGTATATTTGTTGAATGTTTGTGTTCCTTTAGGGGCTAACGGGTATTGACTGATATCTATTTTAGGTATATTTGTTGAATGTTTGTGTTCCTTTAGGGGCTAACGGGTATGACTGATATCTAATAATAATAATAATAATAATAGCCCCTTCAGTCATAACTGACTATGGGAATGCGCCCCTGAGGTGACAGCCCTCAACTGCTTATTTTCCTGGTGCTCCTTTCGACGTTTACTCCTCACCTCTGCTTCTTGTGTGAGCCTCTCTTCGCCCAATCTGAGGTGGTGCCGTAAATAGCATCGCCACTTAGTGCGATCGGCAGCTTCATCCTCCCATGTTGCTGGATCCATGTCCAGTGCCCTCATATCTCTCTTGCACACATCTTTGAACCTCAGCTGTGGTCGCCCAACTGTTCTCTTGCCATCTGCTAATTGTCCGTAGAAGATATCTTTTGGGATGCGACCATCTTCCATGCGGCGAACATGGCCAAGCCAGCGAAGTCTGCGCTGTCTAAGCAGCGTATACATACTTTGAAGGCCAGCACGTGACAACACCTCGACATTTGTCACTTTATCTTTCCACGAGATGCCGAGGATGCGGCGTAGACACCGCAAATGGAAGGTATTGAGCCTTCTTTTTTTGCTTAGCATAGGTCGTCCAGGTCTCGCTGCCATATAGGAGTGTGCTGGTGACGCAGGCATTATATACCGCAGCTTTGGTCTTCATTGTGAGTTTAGAGTTTCCCCAAACACGCGATGTGAGGCGGGCAAAGGTAGCTGCAGCTTTGCCAATGCGGCTGTCGATTTCTGTATCCAGTGAGAGTTTGTCATTGATGGTAGACCCTAGGTATGTGAAGTGGTGCACCACTGCCAATTCATAGTTATCGATAGTGATAACTGGTGCAGCACCCACATCCTGACTCAGCACATTCGTTTTCTTTAGACTTATTGTGAGGCCAAAGTCTTTGCATGCTTTAGTGAAGCGATTCATCAAGCTCTGAAGCTCCTGTTGGCTTTGAGTGACGGTGGGGGGGGGGGGGGTTGGGGGGGGGGGGGGGGGGGGGGGGGGGGGGGACTGCAGCATCATCAGCGAACAACAAGTCTCTTATAGTGACCCTTCTGATTTTTGTTTTTGCCTTCAGCCTTGAAAGATTAAACAGACGGCCATCTGACCTAGTGTGAAGGCATATTCCTTCAGTTGCATCTCTGAATGCATGTTTCAAGAGTAAGGCAAAGAAGATTCCGAAGAGGGTCGAAGCCAGAACACAGCCTTGTTTAACGCCACTTCGTATATCAAAGGGCTGTGACGTGCTTCCAGCATATTGGACTGTTCCCTTCATGTCGTCATGGAATGACTTTATCATTTCCAGCATTTTAGAAGGGCAGCCTATTTTCAGGAGGATTTTAAAGAGTCCATCCCTACTAACCAGGTCGAATGCTTTTGTGAGGTCTATAAAGGCGATATATAATGGTCTTTTCTGCTCTCTTGATTTTTCCTGAAGCTGGCGGAGAGAGAAGATCATGTCTGTTGTTGATCTGCCAGCTCGGAATCCACACTGTGCCTCTGGATATATGCGCTCAGCTAACTTGTGTAGTCGCATTAAGATGACTTTGGCAAAAACCTTACCAACAATACTAAGAAGAGAGATGCCTCTGTAGTTATTGCAATACTTCTGTCTCCTTTATTTTTATACAGTTGTCACATGATGATGATGATATCAGTGTAATGTAGATGTCACATGATGATGATGTTGTCACTATAATACAGACATCGAGCATATATCGTAATGATGATGATGATTTCACGGTAATACAATTATCAAGCATGTATTACATTGAGGATGATGATGATTACGCTGATGATGATGATGATTATGGTCAGTGGGTGTGTGCGTAAGCAAATGATAAAGTGAGAGAGGTTGTTTGCGTGAACAGTAAATGACGTCGGCTTGTGTGTATGTTAAGTGCGAATGAAAAGCGGTCAGTCGGGTTTTGCGTGAGTGTGTCTCGTGCGAGACTGTGGGTCAAAACACGGGAGAACAGTGCAGTGTGCGAGGTAGTCAGTTGTTGACTGAAATGAAGACTGGAAGGTTGCGTGTAGAGCGGAAAAAGATGGCTAGTTGTGATCGCTGAATCTTGTTGGTTAATTCTAGGAAGAATTATGAATTATTACCTTGGATATTTGGATTCCATATCATATTTGTGTTTCATGACATTTCCGTAATACAGTGTTCAGTTTGGGACTAAATTTCGGTGTTGATTGGTTTACTCAGGAATGGATGTGTTAAGTATGGTGTAAGAAGATAGTAAGCACCTTGAGAATTGATTATTGCGACAGCATGCATCCCTACAGCATGTGTCATTTGGGGGCTCTTTGAGGGAAAGTGTACCGCCAGAAGAATCTAGCCATCCGTGCCAAAAGTATTAAGCCATTTTACAATCCAGGGTTGCCAGTCATGAAATATCTGCTCATATTCCTGAAAATTTCGCTCATGTAAGTTGGCGTGTTCACAGAACACTGAATTTAAAAGACTAGGCCGTGTTCAGCCTAATATCGATTTAAATTACTGGTTTCACGCAACTCGTAATATTCAAGACATTTGCATGTAAAAGCAAAATGTATTGCCACTAGTGTCAGTTATTAACACTTGAGTTTGTGTCGAACTGAGTAAGCTACACTATGTTTCAAGAATTTGCTTGATTGACATTCATCAACGCTTGAGTGGTGGCTAGTTGCACAGCTGCACGCTGTTTTCGAAGACTTATATACGTTTATATATCCATTGTTATCGTCTTTTTTGTGGTCCTTACTGATTTACTTTTCACCATAGTGTCAGGACTACCATCAGTGAGTGATATGTACAACATATTTAAACATTGAAAATCGACCCGCTTGTATCTTGTGAAGTATCATTGACCATTCTTAATTCAAGAAAGTCTACGCTGCTTGCCGCATCTTGTGCAGTATCAGAGAACATTCTTACTTCAAGAACGTCTAAGCTGCTTACCGCATCTTGTGCAGTATCAGAGAACATTCTTACTTCAAGAACATCTACGCTGCTTGAAGCATCTTTGCAGTATCAAGGAACATTTATAGGACATATTTTTCAAGACATCCTTACGGTAGAGTCTACGACGCTTACCGCATCCTCTGCAGTGGAACGGATTATTTGAAAACTAAAACATTATTACAGCAAGATGACTCATCAGTACAGCTCACTGCCTCCTCCCTTGTGCATGGATACTTATACACAGTGAAGTCTACACTGCGTACTAAGCAAGGCACCACACAGTGACAGGCTGCTAAACAGATAAGTCATTTTTGTGCTATCATTGCTCTTGTTCGTGCATACCACACTGTTGGCATTCCTGTCTTTACATCATCTGTTGCTTGTTGTTATTGTGCGTGACTTACGTGTTTGCTTAAATTATGTTTTAGATTCAATATTTATTCTTCTTTATAGAGGAACTTATGTTGAGTTAATCTATTAGGATTTTGTTAAAATTAATCCCTTAAGGGGCCACATCTGTGTTGGATCGGATGATATGGAGCGCCCTGAGTGATTTCTTTGAACATACTATACATTAATTGTGTTGGTTTAGTTTGTAGAAAGCGTTACAATCGTATAAAGACTCTTTCTTGTCCAGTTTACATGTTGTATTCTTCAGTTAATTTTCTTACTATCATTGTACATAAGTTATTTTTTTTAGTCCCATTGTGGTTGGTCGTCTGTCAGGTTCGGTGTTGTAAATAAATCTATATTTTCTATTTTTTTTCCTCTTCTTTTATGTACGTTATTATCGACCACCAGCCTGCTAGTTTTCGTTGTCCTTTTTGTGGCGTCTGTTTTCTTCAACCATAAACTGTGTGATGCTGTGTCATGAATATCAGATATTCGCTGTATAGTTAGTAATTCGTATACATACTGCCGTTTGCAGAACAGCTTACCTTGTATAAATATAGTGTCATTTTTTTTCTTTTCCTGGTTTGAGTAGCCTCAATTTAAGTCGAAATACAAGATGGCAAGTCTTAGAGACTTTTATTGATATGGGAAAACAGTTAAACAAAACAGGCCTTGAACTGGAAACATGGGCAATGGAACAGTTCAAAGAGGCAGAAATAAAGCGAAAACAGGACGAGGAACGAAAAGAAAGATATGATGAAAGACTGTTAAAGAAAATGGAATTTGAGGCAACTACCAAACAAAAGGAAGTTGAAGCAACTACCAAACAAAAGGAAGTTGAAGCAGCTACCAAACAAAGGGAAGTTGAGGCGAAACAAAAAGAGGCGAAACAAAGTTGAGGAAGCTACTAAACAAATGGAAATTGAAAAGGAAAAGGCCATTGCTTTAAAGAAATTAGAATTAGATGCTTCTAGTCATGAATCCTCTGGTAGAGAGTCCTCGGAGAAGGAACCATTCCAGACATATAAATTAAAACTACCAAATTTTACGGACTCCTTTGACTTTATCGATGTGTACTTAGAACGCTGTGAAGGAAAGATGATATCACTAAAGATAAAGAAAGAACGATGGAGTTCCATGTTGTGCGATCTGCTCACTGGCCAGGCGTTGCAAACTTTTTTTTATTACCTGTAGATGACCGGCTCAACTATGATGTTGTGAAAGAAGCATTGCTTCGCAAATACCGTCTGACTTCACATGGTTATTCTATGCGCTTTAAAACGAGAAACCCAGTAAAGATCAGGATTTTGGCGACTTTATTTCTAACATAAAACTAGCATTTACACGCTGGATAGATCTATCTGGGATTATTAAAGATTTTGAAGGCCTCAAAGATCTCAACTTGAGAGATAAAGTCCTCTCGGCATGTAGTTCGGACTTAGTTGCTTTCTTTCAAGAACGTGACCCAAAGAATGTTGACACCCTGTTAGAACTAGGGAGACAGTATATGACTGCCCATCCTGGGAGGTCAGTACATAAACAGGTGGAACCTGATAATTTTCCGGTATGTTCTGCACGGGAATTAAACAATACACCATATCGTAGACCGCGATCTGATAATGTGAACAAACAATACGACAGGAAGTCGAGATTTGATAGGACATTTAACCACGATTGCAGACCGCGTTATTCCCCACCCAAACGTTTTCCTCAGCGTAGGTCAGATAGCTCGAAATGGGGGTGTCGTAGTTGTGGTTCCTGGCGCCACGCATCCAAATTTTGTGACAAATCAGGTCCAAGCCCTACTAACACACCACCATCCAGCCCAAAGGGAAGTCCTAGGAAAAACTACCACCGTGAAGCTCACTGTTACCTGTGTAACGCGACGGATCATTTCCAAAAAGAATGTCCGACCAGGAAGACAGAGCATGCAAACGCTACATCGGTATTGGAAACATTTAACAGTGAAGATTGTCTAGGTTGTAAGCCATTATTTGAACCTAATGGTAAGCCGATACTGATCTGTGGTCACGCTCTGCCTGTGTTGTCATCGATTGAGGAAGGTGGCACTTTGACTTTACACCGAGGTTTGGTAGCCGGTAAATTAGTAAGTGTGCTACGAGACACTGGATGCACGACGATTGGAGTGAGACGTTCATGCATTGACGAGTCGTGTCTCGTCGGTAAAACTGCCAGATGCGTTACCTTTGGAGGCAGAGTAGAATACTACCCTCTAGCGATTATCGAAATAGATACCCCTTTCATATCAGGTAAAGTTCGCGCGTGCGTCCTCGACACTTCCATCGCAGATTTAATTATAGGCAATTTACCGAAAGTGCAGAACTGCACACAACAGGATATAGATGACTGGAATCAACAACACTCACTTGTAGCAACTGCAGTCACTACTAGGGCACAGAAAAAGGCTGGGGATCAACAGGCGGATAAGAATCCGGTACTGTTGCTTGATAAGAGGTCTGCTGGCCCAAACAAAGATCCTGAGGCTCGTTGTGCGTCTTTTGTGGAACAGCACCGTGCTGACTTATCTCTACGACCTTTGTTCGATTTTGCTGAGAAGGCTGATATTAAACACACTAAATCAGCGAAATATTGGTTTTAATTAAAGAATGAAATACTAACCAGATGTTTTGCCAAAAATCATTCTCTGGTGCAGTAAATTGTTTTGCCCAGTTCACTTAAGACTATGGTGCTGAAAACCGCACATGACTGCCCGTTCGCAGGCCACATGGGAATAGCTAGAACCAAAAATAGGGTATTATCACAGTTCTATTGGCCAGGTTATAATAAAGACATTCGGGCATATTGTCGTTCGTGCGTGGTGTGCCAAAGTACTTTTCCAAAAGGCAGGGTCCCAAAAGCACCGTTGCAGGTTACGGACATATCTAGTAGACCATTTAAGAAACTTGCAGTAGACATTGTAGGTCCCCTTCCCATAATGTCTGACAGAGGACATCGCTACATTCTTACTGTGGTAGATCTTTGCTCTAGATGGCCCGAGGTTGTCCCTATGAAAGTAATTACTTCCGCGGCCGTAATAGAAGCTCTCCAAATGTTATTCAGTAGGTTCGGGTTTCCGGATGAAATATTATCCGATAGAGGAACACATTTTACATCAGACGTGATGAAAGAGGTATGCAAAATGCTAAATATTAAACAGTCATTCACAACTCCGTATCATCCACAATTAAATGGCACTTGCGAGCGTTTCAACGGATCGTTGAAGCGTATGCTAGGAAAGGTGACGGCAGAGTCACCCACCGAGTGGGACATATACTTACCAGCCGTGCTTTTTGCTTATAGAGAAGCACCGCAGGAAAGTACGGGGTTCTCGCCATTCGAACTTATATATGGAGCTAATCCTCGTGGCCCTATGAGTCTATTGAAGGATTTGTTTATCGGTAAATACCCCAACGAGGAGGTGAAATCTTCATACGAATTAGTTGTCAGTCTGCGAGAGCGCATCGTGAGATCATGCCAAATTGCAAGCGACTCATTGAGTGTAGCGGGAGCTAGGTATCGAGCTTATACTAGCCGTAATAGGAAACTCTTGACTCTTTAACCTGGGGATAAGGTGTGGCTCTTGCTCCCCACCAATAAAAATCATTTGCTTATCTCATGGCAGGGTCCATTTTCGGTAATTCAAGCAGTTACAGACGTAGATTATATGATTGAAGTGAAGGGGAAGAAAAAAATATTCCATGTCAACATGTTAAGACCCCACTATGAACGCCCTGAGTCCCTCCAGCACATTGCGGAAGCCGTTCTCGAGGATACGCAGGAAATTGCATGTTCTGCAGTGGTGACGGAAAAAGGCTGCGATGGGGAAGATATCCATCTCCAGTTGTCTCTTCTCCCCTTACAACAGTCAGAGTCATGGAAGAATGTAGAGATATGCAACTCCGTTCCTCTCGATCAACAACGGCAACTTCAAGCATTACTTCAGGACTATGCTGATGTGCTGACGGATAAACCAGGCAGGACGACACTGATAAGTCACGACATCAAATTGTTAGATGAACGCCCCATCAGGCTGAAACCATACCCTTTACCTCTCCATTATAAGGCGGCAGTGGAGAGAGAGATAGACGAAATGCTCCACTTGGGGATTATTGAACCTTCTGAGTCCCCATATGCATTCCCGTTAGTGATTGTTAGGAAAAAAGACAACTCGTTACGTATCTGCATTGACTTTAGGCGCCTAAACGCTATTACAATCACAGACGCAGAACCTATACCAAATCAGGATGACCTGTTAGCACAAATGTCAAAAGCTCAGTTCTTTAGTAAGTTCGACCTATCTAAAGGCTACTGGCAAGTGCCTCTGACGGAATCGGCAAAACCTCTGACAGCTTTTGTCACGCCAAAAGGTCTGTTCCAGTGGAACTATATGTGCTTTGGGCTTGTTAACGCCCCAGCGACATTCGTGCGTATGATGAGAAAGCTACTCGGCGACAGGCCTGATGTAGTCACTTACTTAGACGATATTTGCCTCTTTACTGATTGTTGGGAGCAGCATGTCCGTGGACTGTCATCACTTCTTGCATGTCTTAGACTTCATAATCTAACAGCTAGACCCACAAAAGTCAAAATCGGGTTCCATGAACTTGGTTTTCTAGGAGATAGAGTAGGTGGGGGAATGCTCAAACCAGAAGACACTACTGTAACGAAGATTATGAATCTCCAAGCTCCTACTAGCAAAAAACAAGTACGCAGTCTCTTGGGGTTGATTAATTTTTACCATAGATTCATCCCCCAGTTCTCATCATTATCTGCCACTCTCTCCTCTTTAACGTGCAAAGGTATGCCTAATAGAGTGGTATGGACGGATGAGTGCGATGTTGCATTAAAAATGATAAAATGTATTTTCTCCAAACAACCAATTTTGATGCTACCTGACGTACATCTTCCATTTGTCCTCAGGGCAGATGCGTCCTCTGTGGGCATAGGAGGATGCCTAATGCAAGAACACCAAAACACTCTGCATCCGGTCTTATATACAAGTCGGAAATTATTACCAGCAGAGACCAGATATGCTACCATCGAAAGAGAATGCCTCGCCATAGTGTGGTGTGTTGCGAAGCTTTCCAAGTATCTATTGGGAGCTCATTTTTTTCTTAACACAGATCATAAACCTTTAGCATATATGAAGACTGCAAAAATCACCAAACAGCCGATTAACAAGATGGTACCTACTGCTTCAACAATATGACTTTTCTGTAATACCTCTTGAGGGAAAATTCAATGTGTTGGCTGATGCGTTATCCCGTCTATAATTAACAATATGTTCACAGATAGATTTTTCATGAGACAATTTTGGATGATATTATGTTATGCTAATTTACCTGCAGTTAGATGTAATCCACTCGTTTATTGTTCCAGACATTTGCCTTACTCTATGAGAAAACTGTGTTTTCTTCTGGAGAAGGGGGTAGATGTCACATGATGATGATGATATCAGTGTAATGTAGATGTCACATGATGATGATGTTGTCACTATAATACAGACATCGAGCATATATCGTAATGATGATGATGATTTCACGGTAATACAATTATCAAGCAGTATTACATTGAGGATGATGATGATTACGCTGATGATGATGATGATTATGGTCAGTGGGTGTGTGTGTAAGCAAATGATAAAGTGAGAGAGGTTGTTTGCGTGAACAGTAAATGACGTCGGCCTGTGTGTATGTTAAGTGCGAATGAAAAGCGGTCAGTCGGGTTTTGCGTGAGTGTGTCTCGTGCGAGACTGTGGGTCAAAACACGGGAGAACAGTGCAGTGTGCGAGATAGTGAGTTGTTGACTGAAATGAAGACTGGAAGGTTGCGTGTAGAGCGGAAAAAGATGGCTAGTTGTGATCGCTGAATCTTGTTGGTTAATTCTAGGAAGAATTATGAATTATTACCTTGGATATTTGGATTTCATATCATATTTGTGTTTCATGACATTTCCGTAATACAGTGTTCAGTTTGGGACTAAATTTCGGTGTTGATTGGTTTACTCAGGAATGGATGTGTTAAGTATGGTGTAAGAAGATAGTAAGCACCTTGAGAATTAATTATTGCGACAGCATGCATCCCCACAGCATGTGTCATTTGGGGGCTTGTCCGGGATAGTGTACCCGCCAGAAGAATCTAGCCATCCGTGCCAAAAGTATTAAGCCATTTTACAATCCAGGGTTGCCAGTCATGAAATATCTGCTCATATTCCTGAAAATTTCGCTCATGTAAGTTGGCGTGTTCACAGAACACTGAATTTAAAAGACTAGGCCGTGTTTAGCCTAATATCGATTTAAATTACTGGTTTCACGCAACTCGTAATATTCAAGACATTTGCATGTAAAAGCAAAACGTATTGCCACTAGTGTCAGTTATTAACACTTGAGTTTGTGTCGAACTGAGTAAGCTACACTATGTTTCAAGAATTTGCTTGATTGACATTCATCAACGCTTGAGTGGTGGCTAGTTGCACAGCTGCACGCTGTTTTCGAAGACTTATATACGTTTATATATCCATTGTTATCGTCTTTTTTGTGGTCCTTACTGATTTACTTTTCACCATAGTGTCAGGATTACCATCAGTGATATGTACAACATATTTAAACATTGAAAATCGACCCGCTTGTCGTATCTTGTGAATTATCATTGACCATTCTTAATTCAAGAAAATCTACGCTGCTTGCCGCATCTTGTGCAGTATCAGAGAACATTCTTACTTCAAGAACGTCTACGCTGCTTACCGCATCTTGTACAGTATCAGAGAACATTCTTACTTCAAGAACATCTACGCTGCTTACCGCATCTTGTGCAGTATCAGAGAACATTCTTACTTCAGAACATCTACGCTACTTGAAGCATCTTTGCAGTATCAAGGAACATTTATAGGACATATTTTTCAAGACATCCTTACGGTAGAGTCTACGACGCTTACCGCATCCTCTGCAGTGGAACGGATTATTTGAAAACTAAAACATTATTACAGCAAGATGACTCATCAGTACAGCTCACTGCCTCCTCCCTTGTGCATGGATACTTATACACAGTGAAGTCTACACCGCGTACTAAGCAAGGCACCACACAGTGACAGGCTGCTAAACAGATAAGTCATTTTTGTGCTATCATTGCTCTTGTTCGTGCATACCACACTGTTGGCATTCCTGTCTTTACATCATCTGTTGCTTGTTGTTATTGTGCGTGACTTACGTGTTTGCTTAAATTATGTTTTAGATTCAATATTTATTCTTCTTTATAGAGGAACTGATGTTGAGTTAATCTATTAGGATTTTGTTAAAATTAATCCCTTAAGGGGCCACATCTGTGTTGGATCGGATGATATGGAGCGCCCTGAGTGATTTCTTTGAACATAATATACATTAGTTGTGTTGGTTTAGTTTGTAGAAAGCGTTACAATCGTATAAAGACTCTTTCTTGTCCAGTTTACATGTTGTATTCTTCAGTTAATTTTCTTACTATCATTGTACATAAGTTTTTTTTTTTAGTCCCATTGTGGTTGGTCGTCTGTCAGGTTCGGTGTTGTAAATAAATCTATATTTTCTATTTTTTTCCTCTTCTTTTCTGTACGTTATTATCCACCACCAGCCTGCTAGTTTTCGTTGTCCTTATTGAAGCGTCTGTTTTCTTCATCCATCAACTGTGTCATACTGTGTCATGAATATCAGATATTCGCTGTATAGTTAGTAATTCGTATACATACTGCCGTTTGCAGAACAGCTTACCTTGTATAAATATAGTGTCATTTTTTTTTCTTTTCCTGGTTTGAGTAGCCTCAATTTAAGTCGAATACAAGATGGCAAGTCTTAGAGACTTTATTGATATGGGAAAACAGTTAAACAAAACAGGCCTTGAACTGGAAACATGGGCAATGGAACAGTTCAAAGAGGCAGAAATAAAGCGAAAACAGGACGAGGAACGAAAAGAAAGATATGATGAAAGACTGTTAAAGAAAATGGAATTTGAGGCAACTACCAAACAAAAGGAAGTTGAAGCAACTACCAAACAAAAGGAAGTTGAAGCAGCTACCAAACAAAAGGAAGGAAGTTGGAAGGCGAAACAAAGAGAAGTTGAGGAAGCTACTAAACAAATGGAAATTGAAAAGGAAAAGGCCATTGCTTTAAAGAAATTAGAATTAGAGGCTTCTAGTCATGAATCCTCTGGTAGAGAGTCCTCGGAGAAGGAACCATTCCAGACATATAAATTAAAACTACCAAATTTTACGGACTCCTTTGACTTGATCGATGTGTACTTAGAACGCTTTGAAGGAAAGATGATATCACTAAAGATAAAGAAAGAACGATGGAGTTCCATGTTATGCGATCTGCTCACTGGCCAGGCGTTGCAAACTTTTTTTTATTACCTGTAGATGACCGGCTCAACTATGATGTTGTGAAAGAAGCATTGCTTCGCAAATACCGTCTGACTTCACATGGTTATTCTATGCGCTTTAAAAAACGAGAAACCCAGTAAAGATCAGGATTTTGGCGACTTTATTTCTAACATAAAACTAGCATTTACACGCTGGATAGATCTATCTGGGATTATTAAAGATTTTGAAGGCCTCAAAGATCTCATCTTGAGAGATAAAGTCCTCTCGGCATGTAGTTCGGACTTAGTTGCGTTCTTTCAAGAACGTGACCCAAAGAATCTTGACTCCATGTTAGAACTAGGGAGACAGTATATGACTGCCCATCCTGGGAGGTCAGTACATAAACAGGTGGAACCTGATAATTTTCCGGTATGTTCTGCAAGGGAATTAAACAATACACCATATCGTAGACCGCGATCTGATAATGTGAACAAACAATACGACAGGAAGTCGAGATTTGATAGGACATTTAACCACGATTGCAGACCGCGTTATTCCCCACCCAAACGTTTTCCTCAGCGTAGGTCAGATAGCTCGAAATGGGGGTGTCGTAGTTGTGGTTCCTGGCGCCACGCATCCAAATTTTGTGACAAATCAGGTCCAAGCCCTACTAACACACCACCATCCAGCCCAAAGGTAAGTCCTAGAAAAAACTACCACCGTGAAGCTCACCGTTACCTGTGTAACGCGACGGATCATTTCCAAAAAGCATGTCCGACCAGGAAGACAGAGCATGCAAACGCTACATCGGTATTGGAAACATTTAACAGTGAAGATTGTCTAGGTTGTAAGCCATTATTTGAACCTAATGGTAAGCCGATACTGATCTGTGGTCACGCTCTGCCTGTGTTGTCATCGATTGAGGAAGGTGGCACTTTGACTTTACACCGAGGTTTGGTAGCCGGTAAATTAGTAAGTGTGCTACGAGACACTGGATGCACGACGATTGGAGTGAGACGTTCATGCATTGACGAGTCGTGTCTCGTCGATAAAACTGCCAGATGCGTTACCTTTGGAGACAGAGTAGAGTGCTACCCCCTAGCGGTTATCGAAGTAGATACCCCTTTCATATCGGGTAAAGTTCTCGCATGCGTCCTCGACTCTTCCATCGCAGATTTAATTATAGGCAATTTACCGAAAGTGCAGACCTGCACATAGCAAGATATAGATGGCTGGAATCAGCAACACTCACTTGTAGCAAACGCAGTCACTACTAGGGCACAGAAAAAGGCTGAGGATCAACAGGTGGATAAGGATCCCGTACTGTTGCTTGATAATAGGGCTGCTGGCCCAAACAAAGATCCTGAGGCTCGTTGTGCGTCTTTTGTGGAACAGCAGCGTGCTGACTTTATCTCTACGACCTTTGTTCGATTTTGCTGAGAAGGCTGATATTAAACACACTAAATCAGCGAAATATTGGTTTCAATTAAAGGATGAAATACTAACCAGATGTTTTGCCAAAAATCATTCTCTGGTGCGGCAAATTGTTTTGCCCAGTTCACTTAAGACTATGGTGCTGAAAACCGCACATGACTGCCCGTTCGCAGGCCACATGGGAATAGCTAGAACCAAAAATAGGGTATTATCACAGTTCTATTGGCCAGGTTATAATAAAGACATTCGGGCATATTGTCGTTCGTGCGTGGTGTGCCAAAGTACTTTTCCAAAAGGCAGGGTCCCAAAAGCACCGTTGCAGGTTACTGACATATCTAAAAGACCATTTAAGAAACTTGCAGTAGACATTGTAGGTCCCCTTCCCATAATGTCTGACAGAGGACATCGCTACATTCTTACTGTGGTAGATCTTTGCTCTAGATGGCCCGAGGCTGTCCCTATGAAAGTAATTACTTCCGCGGCCGTAATAGAAGCTCTCCAAATGTTATTCAGTAGGTTCGGGTTTCCGGATGAAATATTATCCGATAGAGGAACACAGTTTACATCAGACGTGATGAAAGAGGTATGCAAAATGCTAAATATTAAACAGTCATTCACAACTCCGTATCATCCACAAACAAATGGCACTTGCGAGCGTTTCAACGGATCGTTGAAGCGTAAGATAGGAAAGGTGACGACAGAGTCACCCACCGAGTGGGACATATACTTACCAGCCGTGCTTTTTGCTTATAGAGAAGCACCGCAGGAAAGTACGGGGTTCTCGCCATTCGAACTTATATATGGAGCTAATCCTCGTGGCCCTATGAGTCTATTGAAGGATTTGTTTATCGGTAAATATCCCAACGAGGAGGTGAAATCTTCATACGAATTAGTTGTCAGTCTGCGAGAGCGCATCGTGAGATCATGCCAAATTGCAAGCGACTCATTGAGTGTAGCGGGAGCTAGGTATCGAGCTTATACTAGCCGTAATAAGAAACTCTTGACTCTTCAACCTGGGGATAAGGTGTGGCTCTTGCTCCCCACCAATAAAAATCATTTGCTTATCTCATGGCAGGGTCCATTTTCGGTAATTCAAGCAGTTACAGACGTAGATTATATGATTGAAGTGAAGAGGAAGAAAAAAATATTCCATGTCAACATGTTAAGACCCCACTATGAACGCCCTGAATCCCTCCAGCACATTGCGGAAGCCGTTCTCGAGGATACGCAGGAAATTGCATGTTCTGCAGTGGTGACGGAAAAAGGCTGCGATGGGGAAGATATCCATCTCCAGTTGTCTCTTCTTCCCTTACAACAGTCAGAGTCATGGAAGAATGTAGAGATATGCAACTCCGTTCCTCTCGATCAACAACGGCAACTTCAAGCATTACTTCAGGACTATGCTGATGTGCTGACGGATAAACCAGGCAGGACGACACTGATAAGTAACGACATCAAATTGTTAGATGAACGCCCCATCAGGCTGAAACTATACCCTTTACCTCTCCATTATAAGGCGGCAGTGGAGAGAGAGATAGACGAAATGCTCCACTTGGGGATTATTGAACCTTCTGAGTCCCCATATGCATTCCCGTTAGTGATTGTTAGGAAAAAAGACAACTCGTTACGTATCTGCATTGACTTTAGGCGCCTAAACGCTATTACAATCACAGACGCAGAACCTATACCAAATCAGGATGACCTGTTAGCACAAATGTCAAAAGCTCAGTTCTTTAGTAAGTTCGACCTATCTAAAGGCTACTGGCAAGTGCCTCTGACGGAATCAGCAAAACCTCTGACAGCTTTTGTCACGCCAAAAGGTCTGCTCCAGTGGAACTATATGTGCTTTGGGCTTGTTAACGCCCCAGCGACATTCGTGCGTATGATGGGAAAGCTACTCGGCGACAGGCCTGATGTAGTCACTTACTTAGACGATATTTGCCTCTTTACTGATATTTGGGAGCAGCATGTCCGTGGACTGTCATCACTTCTTGCATGTCTTAGACTTCATAATCTAACAGCTAGACCCACAAAAGTCAAAATCGGGTTCCATGAACTTGGTTTTCTAGGATATAGAGTAGGTGGGGGAATGCTCAAACCAGAAGACACTACTGTAACGAAGATTATGAATCTCCAAGCTCCTACTAGCAAAAAACAACTACGCAGTCTCTTGGGGTTGATTAATTTTTACCATAGATTCATCCCCCAGTTCTCATCATTATCTGCCACTCTCTCCTCTTTAACGTGCAAAGGTATGCCTAATAGAGTGGTATGGACAAATGAGTGCGATGTTGCATTAAAAATGATAAAATGTATTTTTTCCAAACAACCAATTTTGATGCTACCTGACGTACATCTTCCATTTGTCCTCAGGACAGATGCGTCCTCTGTGGGCATAGGAGGATGTCTAATGCAAGAACACCAAAACACTCTGCATCCGGTCTTATATACAAGTCGGAAATTATTACCAGCAGAGACCAGATATGCTACCATCGAAAGAGAATGCATCGCCATAGTGTGGTGTGTTGCGAAGCTTTCCAAGTATCTATTGGGAGCTCATTTTTTTCTTAACACAGATCATAAACCTTTGGCATATATGAAGACTGCAAAATCACCAAACAGCCGATTAACAAGATGGTACCTACTGCTTCAACAATATGACTTTTCTGTAATACCTCTTGAGGGAAAATTCAATGTGTTGGCTGATGCGTTATCCCGTCTATAATTAACAATATGTTCACAGATAGATTTCTCATGAGACAATTTTGGATGATATTATGTTATGCTAATTTACCTGTAGTTAGATGTAATCCACTCGTTTATTGTTCCAGACATTTGCCTTACTCTATGAGAAAACTGTGTTTTCTTCTGGAAAAGGGGGTAGATGTCACATGATGATGATGATATCAGTGTAATGTAGATGTCACATGATGATGATGTTGTCACTATAATACAGACATCGAGCATATATCGTAATGATGATGATGATTTCACGGTAATACAATTATCAAGCATGTATTACATTGAGGATGATGATGATTACGCTGATGATGATGATGATTATGGTCAGTGGGTGTGTGCGTAATCAAATGATAAAGTGAGAGAGGTTGTTTGCGTGAACAGTAAATGACGTCGGCTTGTGTGTATGTTAAGTGCGAATGAAAAGCGGTCAGTCGGGTTTTGCGTGAGTGTGTCTCGTGCGAGACTGTGGGTCAAAACACGGGAGAACAGTGCAGTGTGCGAGGTAGTCAGTTGTTGACTGAAATGAAGACTGGAAGGTTGCGTGTAGAGCGGAAAAAGATGGCTAGTTGTGATCGCTGAATCTTGTTGGTTAATTCTAGGAAGAATTATGAATTATTACCTTGGATATTTGGATTTCATATCATATTTGTGTTTCATGACATTTCCGTAATACAGTGTTCAGTTTGGGACTAAATTTCGGTGTTGATTGGTTTACTCAGGAATGGATGTGTTAAGTATGGTGTAAGAAGATAGTAAGCACCTTGAGAATTGATTATTGCGACAGCATGCATCCCCACAGCATGTGTCAACAGTGTTACATTCTTGGCATCTCGCATGTCTTGAGGAATAGTTGTCTCTTCCCAGCACTGGCACAGCATCCTATGCAGGGGATGTAATAGCGTGCTCTTACAGCATTTGATTAAATCAGGAGGAATCCCATCACTGCCTGGTGCTTTGCCAGAGGCCAAGCTATCAATGGCCTTACTGAGTTCCTCTAATGTTGGTTCGGCATCCAGCTCCTCCATAGTTGGCAGACTATTGACAGCATCAAGAGCTGCAGGCGTAACAGTATTGTCTATTTGGATGCTCTCACTGAGCTGGAGCCAATAGTCATTTGCACAGCGTCGAGCAGTTTGTTGAACTTTGCTTCTCGTAGCCCTCAGGATCTGTAGGGTTCTGGCACTCGGTGAACGTTTGTATTCATTCATAGCACTGCGCTTAGCTTCAATAACAGGTGCCATCACATCTGATGAAGCGTCAAACCAGTCATTTGACTTTGCTGTTTTCTTACCAAAGGTGGCAAGTGCAGTACTTTGAATGGTGTTCCGTAGATGCTCCCATTTCTCTGTAATAGTATCACCATGCTGAGGGCTACTGAGCACTTTCTTGAAGGTCGCAGAGAATTGAGCGATCATGAAAGGGTCTGACATCTTGCTGGTATCAATGCGTGGTTTCCCTTCATGTCTGACACGATAGAGTTTTCTTGGTTGTGCTCTGATTTTGCAGCAAACCAAGGAGTGATCTGTGTCACAGTCTGCACTATGGTACGAGCGCGTGGAGAGCACAGACCTGAGGAGTGGCCTTCTGACGAGAATCAGGTCAAGTTGGTGCCAGTGCTTGGATCGTGGGTGTCTCCATGACACCTTATGCTGGGGTTTTGTCTGAAAGTAGGTGTTGGTCATGCAGCGATCATGGTGGACGCACAACTCTAAGAGCCGTTGTCCATTTTCATTCATCTTGCCAATACCAAACCTGCCCAGACATGAAGGCCATGAAACATTATCGGCACCCACTCTAGCGTTAAAGTCACCAAGGAGAACAAGCTGTTCTTGCCTAGGTATGCTTTTGATGACTGATGCTAGATTCTCGTAGAACTCATCTTTAGCTTCTGAGGCAGAGTACAGAGTAGGAGCATACACACTGACAAGGGTGATGGGACCTGTGCTAGTTTGCAGGCGGAGCGTTAACAGGCGTTCTGATCCATTCTCGCCTGGTTCAACCATGTTAGTTAGCGAGTTTTTGACCGCAAACCTACTCCGTGTTCTCTAGCTTTATTAAGATCTTTCCCTTGCCAATAAAATGTGTAGTCCTTCTCGCTCACCGTTCCAGAGCCCGCCAGGTGCGTTTCCTGAAGTGCAGCTATATCCACCTGAAGTCGTTTAAGCTCATCATTAATTATGGCTGTCTTCCTTACATCGTTTACATCCTATAGGTTTTCAGATAGTCCAGTCAACATAGTCCGGACGTTCCAGCATCCCAATCTGAGAGTTTGCTTATTTCTATTTTTTCGATAATAGCTTGGTGCAAAATTTTCTGTCCACATTTCGGGTTTGACCCTAATCCCCATGCACCCAATGGGGAAAGCAGACAGTGGCGGGACAACACCTTATTGACTGGGGGCTGCCCAGCTTGAAGCGGGCGATAGCTGTCCAGTGAGATCCTAGAACCTCTCCCACTGTCAGAAGTAGCCCCTTGCGCATTGCCCTACGCCAATTGGGCAAAATGATTATAACCGGTAACTGCTACTTCCCGTGTTTTGACGACACCTATAGGGTGAAGCTGGAGTGTCCTCTCCAGGGCGCGAGCTTGGGCACAGTTATATGGAGATCAAGCTGTTGCCCATGCAGCATGTTCCCCCTCTCCACACAGCCGGTAGATCCAAAGGAACGGCAGTAGCCGATACAGTTTGCTACCAGCCATGTCGCAGGAGTTGCCAGAATAATGTCGAATCAACATTAGACTGCCTTAGGGACTCCGACTCCGGATTTATCCTCAGGGTTTACTCCCGAAGCCAATTCCAGTGATATCTACTTTAGGTATATTTGTTGAATGTTTGTGTTCCTTTAGGGGCTAACGGGTATTGACTGATATCTACTTTAGGTATATTTGTTGAATGTTTGTGTTCCTTTAGGGGCTAACGGGTATTGACTGATATCTACTTTAGGTATATTTCTTGAATGCTTGTGTTCCTTTAGGGGCTAACGGGTGTTGACTGATATCTACTTTAGGTATATTTGTTGAATGCGTGTGTTCCTTTAGGGGCTAACGGGTATTGACTGATATCTACTTTAGGTATATTTGTTGAATGTTTGTGTTCCTTTAGGGGCTAACGGGTATTGACTGATATCTACTTTAGGTATATTTGTTGAATACTTGTGTTCCTTTAGGGGCTAACGGGTATTGACTGATATCTACTTTAGGTATATTTGTTGAATGTTTGTGTTCCTTTAGGGGCTAAAGGGTATTGACTGATATCTACTTTAGGTATATTTGTTGAATGCTTGTGGTCCTTTAGGGGCTAACTTGTATTGACTGATATCTACTTTAGGTATATTTGTTGAATGCTTGTGTTCCTTTAGGGGCTAGCGGGTATTGACTGATATCTACTTTAGGTATATTTGTTGAATACTTTTGTTCCTTTAGTTGCTAACGGGTATTGACTGATATCTACTTTAGGTATATTTGTTGGATGCTTGTGTTCCTTTAGGGGCTAATGGGTATTGACTGATATCTACTTTAGGTATATTTGGTGAATGCTTGTGTTCCTTTAGGGGCTAACGGGTATTGACTGATATCTACTTTAGGTATATTTGTTGAATGTTTGTGTTCCTTTAGGGGCTAACGGGTATTGACTGATATCTACTTTAGGTATATTTGTTGAATGCTTGTGTTCTTTAGGGGCTAACGGGTATTGACTGATATCTACTTTAGGTATATTTGTTGAATGCTTGTATTCCTTTAGGGGCTAACGGGTATTGACTGATATCTACTTTAGGTATATTTGTTGAATGTTTGTGTTCCTTTAGGGGCTAACGGGTATTGACTGATATCTACTTTAGGTATATTTGTTGAATGCTTGTGTTCTTTAGGGGCTAACGGGTATTGACTGATATCTACTTTAGGTATATTTGTTGAATGTTTGTGTTCCTTTTGGGGCTAACGGGTATTACTGATATCTACTTTAGGTATATTTGTTGAATGCTTGTGTTCCTTTAGGGGCTAACGGGTATTGACTGATATCTACTTTAGGTATATTTGTTGAATACTTGTGTTACTTTAGGGGCTAACGGGTATTGACTGATATCTGCATTTTCGGTCACTGATTTATGTATTATATCTCACATTTTAAAAGTCAAATTTACATTTTGTAAAATGTCATTTAGCTTGAGCTTTTGACTGCTGTGTTGATGGAATGACAGGAAACAGTCAGCCAGCAGAGATAAAAGTTACACGCTGTTAGGACTGCACACACATCTAAATGTTTTTTCCTGAGAGTGTTTTGTCTTTCTTATATTTTATCTAGCCTGGCCATATTTCCGTAATAAGTTTGTTGAAATATGTCACAAAACGCTGAAACACTCGCATTTGGCTGCTAAATCTTACAGCTGCTAGTTTGTTGACTGAATGGTTTTTGTGTTATAAAGTCTTTAAGATGTTTATGCGTTCTAACAATAATGTCCTCATGATTCATTTTGTCAAATGCCTTAATATAGTTCACAAAGCATAAATATCGATGTGTTCTAACTTCATTGACTCTTTCTAATAAAGTTATCATATATAAGACGTTTTTTAGTGCTTTTACCTTCTAGAAATCCACATTGCTCTTCGCTGATTTCTAGGTTTATTCTATTTCTCACTCTTCCCATGATGGTTCTTAACAGAAATGTGGTCATATGACTCATGAAACTGATGGTGACGTGTTCTTCGCATTCCATAACTCCATGTTTTATTTTCTTGTGGAAAAGCTAAGAATATACATTTTAGTAGATAATCAGGAATGTGACCAATGTTGTAGATATCAGTCAACAGTTTTGTTATCACATCCGTTCCTAATTCCCCAAACGTCTTCATTAAAAAAAAAAATTACTTCGTTTTGGCGAGTCGGGCTCCGTTCAACCTAGTCGGGTACATTAGGACGTATATCCAAATACAAAATACCTTTAGGTCTGATAAAATTAAGATACACTAAAGTTTCAATTCCTTTACTGTTATATTATCTGGCCCAGATGTTCTGCCGTTTTTCATATGGCGCATAGCGTTCTCAACTTCTGTAACAAGTACTACTTGTCAATCCCAACAGAAATTAAAAGGCAATACAGGCTGAAATTAGATGACCTTGCATGACAAGCAGAAGAGGCAGCACTGAGAAATGAACAAAGCACAGTATACAAAATAACTAAAATCATCAGTGGAAAACGAGGTGCAAACAATATTACATTACTAAGAGATAAGCACGGAAATCTCATCACGACAGTAGAGGGACAGGAAACAAGATGGGCAGAGCATTTCAGAGAAACTCTGAATAAGGAACCACCAGAGACACAATTGAATGTTCCTGAGGCTGAAAATGATCTAGATGTTAATACAGACATCCCCGAAAAGAAGAAATCATCACAGCAATCAAAGGATTAAAGAATGGAAAAAGCTCCTGGTCATGATAACTTAAATGCAGAGCTATTTAAGATTAGATCCAGAGCTAGCAGCAGAAAACTATTAGAACCACTATTTGCACAAGTCTGGAAAACAGGGACAACCCCACAATAGATTGGAGAAAAGGAATAATTGTCAAATTGCCCAAGAAGGGAGATCTTCCAGACTGCAATAATTGGAGAGGAATCACTCTTCTCTCAGTTCCCAGCAAAATACTAGGCAGGATAATTATACAGAGAATTTCAAAAGCAGTAGACTACAAACTGAGGAAAGAACAAGCAGGATTTAGAAAGAACAGAAGATGTGTAGATCATATATTTTACCCTCAGGAACATTACAGATCAGTGCTCAGAATGGCAAAGACAACTGTACATTAATTTCGTTGATTTTGAAAAGGCTTTTGACAGTATACATAGGGACAGTTTATGGAAAATACTGAGGGCTTATGGAATTCCAAGCTGCATAGTGTCAATTATAAAAAGCCTTTATGCCAACTTTACGTGTAGCATTGGGCAGAGCAACCTAACCTTTGAAGTGAGGACAGGAGTACGACAGGGATGTCCAATATCAACCACTCTATTTTTAACAGTCATAGACTGGGTGATGCGCCAGACAACAGACAGCAATGAAAGAGGAATAAGATGGACTACATTTTCTACATTGGAAGATCTGGAATATGCAGATGACATTGCACTACTAGCACATTCACAGCAACACATCCAGGAAAAGACGGATAGACTTAATAAGTTTAGCCAGCAGGTGGGCTTGAACATCAACCTAAAGAAGACAGAGGTAATGACGCTCAATGTGAGCAACCCTGAGCCCATATCAGTAAGGAATCAGCAACTGGAACCGACAGATGCCTTAACATACCTAGGATGCATAGTAACACCAGACGGCGGAGCAAGCAAAGACATCAACAACAGAATGAACAAAGCAAGAACAGCCTTTTTTAGTCTAAACAACATCTGGAAGGCCTCTCAGTACAGCACAATCACAAAATTATGATTATATCTGAGCTGTGTGCTTTCTGTTCTTCTCTATGATGCGGAGTGGTCGAGAGTTACAGAGAAGGAAATGTCAAAATTGTCGTCTTTTCAAACAACATGCTTAAGAAAAATTCTCCGAATCTTTAGGCCGAATGCCCGACTACCATCACCAACCAAGATTCTGCTTACTCGGAGCAAGCAAGAGGACATGCACACCATCATAGCTGGCAGACTCTGGAGTTGGGTTGGCCGCGTCATCAGAAGAGACCCCGATGCCATCACAAGAACAGCTATGCTATGGACACCTGAAGGAAAGAGAAAGAGAGGCCGACCAAAAACAACTTGGCGGAGGACTGTGGAGGCTGAGATGCAAAGAATGAACCAAAGATGTAGCACTGTACGAAGGATGGCCACCGACCGAGCAAAGTGGAATCAATTTGTTGTTGCCCTACAAGACGCCACGAGGCGTAATGGCCACTGACTGCTTTAATGGTCGGCGGCTAAGAATCAAAGAAGACAGGCTGAAATATCTGGTAGTAAACTTTGATAGTTGGTCATTTCGTTCAAGTATCATGTCTAACTGATCCCATATATACAATCCTCCCTTCCTGCCCCGTAACTTCTGTCCCTCTAGTCCCTACGTGAGCCAGCCAACATATCGGCTTAACGTAGCTCACTTTCCGTGCCTTTTTCAGTGATCCCGTAATAAAATAAACAAAGAGCCCCGCTAGCGAAAAACCAATATTAAGCACACCACTTGTTATGAATTTTACGCAAACGGGTCCAAAACGTCTGGAAATATAGACAATTTGCCTGTTCTAAATTGTATCGCTTTTTTCTAACATATGTAATAATTGTTGTCTGTGTCAATATGGATTCGACATTTGCAGCAGATTTAACTACCACAAAGATTGTTCTCATGTACACAAGACAGGGATCCTCACAAAGACAAGTAGCATTTCTACATAACAAAATTAATTATTCAAAATTAAAGAGAAAAAAATAATCCCTTAATTTTAATCACTTCAATTTACCCCTAACAGTTAGAAGCCAGTTATTCTTACCAAATATCCCCCGAAACCACTCCCTAACTTTATTTCAAACTCCTTCCTGCTCAAAACCCTTGTAATTATACACTCAAAAACTATACCACGTATATTACAATCAAAAAATAACATATATTCCACAAAACAACCTTAAAACCAAAGTAATCTTCTAATGCGTGAAAAAAAACTTATCAGTTTGTTGTCAGCACGCCCGTAAACAATCTTATCTTGGATAATTTTTTTAAAAATAACAAAACTCACAACATCACACTCTTACGCTAAGTACAATAAAAATCTATCAGTACCCATAGACGATCCCCACTTTTGTCACGTACTCTCCTTCCTATTCTATTCAAAAACAAACAATCACCATTTTCTCCTCTTTCCTATTCAAAATTCAAAAACCAAACGACCCACATTTCGAATATTTCGTAATATTAAGACTTGGTTTCCATTCTAATAGTTGAATATATATCACGAGAGTTAAAAAAAAAATAGTTCCACGATGTAATAAACTGTGTATAAGGAGTCGCTGAAACGAAAAAGAATTGTTCTCCATCTCACCTATCCTCTACACTTTTTTTACAGAGCCACAGTCTAAACCACATTAAAATATTCATATATTCTGTCTACTCACACACCACAACACTGGACAATTTTTAACATATATTTTATATAATAACTTTACACCAACATACTGAATTTTTCCTTAATAATACAACACACTATAATTTTAAACAACATCTCCTCACACCAACCACTAAAAATTTCATTTATATTTAATATATCCATATCCTTAAATAATCAAAATGTGGTTAAAATAAATCATTTCTTTTATATATCCTTAATTTACAAACTAATTTTAATTCTTAAATTAAAATTAACCAAAATACTACTAACAAACTTAGTTTTTTATTTCTAAATTACTAACTTCTCATTTCCTATAATCCATTTATAAAAACTTTTTCATAATCGCAAAAACATTACATAATCACATTTTATAATAATTCCATATTACATAACAAACTTTACAACAGCCAAATAAAATCTAAAATACAGATCTCTTTAATCTTTTTTAATTTACATTCCTTACATCAATTTAAAATCCAACCCAATAACCTCTAACAAACTTTATTTAACTATAAGTTGCAACGGATTCTAATTCTAACCATACATTACATAAAAAACATTAAAAAACCCCAAAAAAAACAAATTATAACCATCCACTATCTAATAAAAACCTATTTAAATTAACCAACTTCTTTCCATTCTAGTTAACAAACAAATTAACATTTAATACAAAATCAATCCTTAAATCTTCTACTTCCAAATTTACATAGCCATTTTAATCATAATAAAAAACCTTTAAATTTACTAATAACTAAAAAAATATCTAATCCCGTTAATTTATTTTTACATTAATTTTTTTAAACAAACAACAAATTAAAATTAGATATAATAACTTTAAAACCATGAAGGAAACTGCCTAAATCTATAAGATCAATGCTCAACATAGTTACCCATATAACATTGCGTACCTAACTACTATCAACTCATAATTTCAAACATATTCTATTCCTTCATTAAAATATCTTTACTAAAAAATAAACACCCCCCACCATCAACACAAATACCAAATAAAAACTTTCAAATCACCTCTAATACTAAATTTAACCTAACAATCTACATATTTATAAAATTTAAATTACATTCTTAATTTTAAAAATTAAACCTTAGATTCCTACGCTTTATACAAAATCTAATAAATAATAATAACAATGTCCATCAATAAAAACTTAACAATATTTTTCTTAATAAAACAATCTAATTTACCTTAAAACAACCCATAATTATAAACATCACTCAATTACAACTTTATTATATCACCCAACTAATATAAAACTAAACCAAAAATTTCTTAAAATATCCATTTATTTTAACAAAAATTATTCTCCTTTGGCAAAATTATATAAATAAAACCAATCATTAATTTTATTTAATTAACTAAACCTATATACATTTAAAAAAAAAATAAAACACCTTATACAAATAAACATCAACTCTAAAACTAAAACTTAACCTAATTTTAACATAAACTATTAATTACTCTACATTTCATAATACATCTTTATTATTAATACCCCAAACAAACCAAAATATCATTAACCACCTACAAAAACCTCCTAAAACTCATTTTCTATCTAACCTAAAATTACCCTTCTAAAAATCACCAATACAATCTTTACAATTCACTAATCATTTAAAAATAATATCAAACTCATCCTTACAACAAAAAACATTTTTAATTAAATAACATTACTAATCTAACCATAATTTTTAAAATTTTATAAAAAACTTAATCTAATCAATTTATTGAAATTTCAATAACAACACTAATCAATACAACAATTATAATTATAATACACCCAACTAAATAATAACTAATAATTACTAAATAAAAATCTAACATCTTAAAATAATAAACTTACAATCAAAAGCTCAAAAAAATCATAAAAATATCAATAACATACCATTTACTATCTAATAATCAATTTAAAAACCTTCATCCTAACTTATCCTAACAAAATTTACAAATAAATAAATAACCAAAAAAAAAAATCACTTCTACATATCAATTCAAACTCAACAACAACAATAACACCCTAATCAAAATCCTCAAACATCCACAAATCAATCTTAAAAAAAAACTTAATCTTTAATCAATTCTCACCAATCAAAATTAAATTAATTACCCAACATCCAAATAATAAAATCCCCTAAATAACTATCAAATTAAATTACTTTAAATTATCTCCACCTCAAACACACAATCTTTCAACCACTTCACAAAATTTCAAATTATTAACCTTAAATCATATCAACCTTTTAACCAACCAATAAAATAAAAAACCAAAAATAAAATATCTCATTCTAACTATACAATTTCTATCTTAAAAAATAATCTTTTTCATCCACCAAAAACAAAACCCTACTCCTCATAACAAATTATGCAATGAAATTTTCTCAAATTACAAAACAAAATATAAACAATCAAATTTATCATTAAACCAAAACTCCCTATTACAAAATTTCAATAAATTTTCATTAAAACTTTTTAACTTTTAAAATATATCCACTAACAAACATAAAATCTTCAAACAAATCCAAATTAAAAACTATAACCAAATAACAAACCTATTACCCTTCAATATTACTTAATTTCATTATACCATTTTATTACAATTTTAAATTCCCAACCAATCTAAATCATAATAATTAACATTTTAAAAAAAATATTTTAAAACAAATAATAAAAATTACAACCTAAAAAATATCAAAATTACAACAATCCTTTAAAAAAACAATAAATTTTTCTCTAAACTACAAATTCCAATTCATTAATTATCCAAATTTACAAAAATAAATTTTACAAATAACATTTATATTTTAAAAATCTACACCTATTAAACATTCAAAATCCCAAAATTTTCTTAACTATTAAATCACATAACAAAACCATCATTTTTAACTTCTAAATTATTCAATTTACACAGCTAATTTCATTAAATTAATAAACCCAAATTTTTTTCATTAAATCAAATCAACTTCAATAATTAAAACCTAACAAAAAATTAAATCAAAAATAAATACTTTAAAATCTATTTAAATCAAACAAAAAAACAAGAAATTATATAACTTAATTCCTTAAACCAATTAGTGATAAAATAACAATCAATAATAAAAAAGACAAATAATTAACAATCTCTTAAAACAAAATTTAATTTAAAAAAACATCTCTCTCATTATTTATAAATTATCTCTTAAAAAAAAACATTTAAATAAAATTTCCAATTACTAACAAACTCAAAATTAAATTTTCAAAAAAATACAACTTATCAAAATATTTTTTAAACACAAATATTAAAATCAATAAAAAAAAGCCAAAAATTCACAAATTTACTTAAAAAAAATCATTCATAATATTATATTTTTAAATCAAAATTCAATTAAAAAATCACTTCAAAATATCTTAACAATCTCATATATTAATTACAAAATTAAATCTTTATAATAATTTAAATCCAAACTACCTAATAACCATAATTATCTAAATAATTTCTATATGAAACAATCCCCACAATCTATTAATAAAAATAAACAATAAACCCAAACAAATCTAAATTAATTAAAAAAAACTACTACACCAACTCTCAATCCATCTATATCTTTTCAAAATCACTTATTTTCCCTCAATCATTTCCACAATCCCAATCTTATCTTTTTATGTTGTGCCTTCTTTTTCTATATAACCTAAATCTATTTTGGCCCCTATTAAATTATTTTAATATTTAAAATTTATCTAATATTCTTTTTACCTCATATACATCTAATCAATATAATAATTCAATTGTCTAAACTCAAATTAACAACAGAAAAACTTAAATAATAAAACATTACTCATTTTTTTCATTATCAATTATAATTCACAAAAATTCCATTTTTTTACTTTAAATTAACTATAATCATTTAAATATAATTTATTCATTTTTGCTCAAAACTAAACATATTTAATTTGTATTTCAACAAAATATCACTTTTCTATAATTTTTTAAACTCTAAACTAATTATTATATCTGCTTCATCTCCAGTCTCTCTTTTAGTTAATTCTTTTTAAAAAATACTATAGCTGTTTTATTAAAAAATTCAAATTTTAAAAATAATTTCTAATTAATCTTAAAAAATTTCTATATACTTTTAAAATAAAAAAAAAAAAATTAATCTATATCTCAACATCTAAACAATATAATCTAAAACCACCTTGGTCTCAAAACTTAAAAACTAAAAAGTTTTAATAATTAAATAAAATCTCACTCTAAAAAAAACAAAAAATATTCAATAATATTTAATTTAGAATATTCACATATAAATTAAAAAATCCACAACATTTAAAACAATCAATTTTTCTAACCATTCTTACACCTCTCAAACTGTTTTAAATTCATTCTTATCAAATTCATAATCAATAATTAAATAATTATATTAATATAAAAACTCAAAAAACTTTTTACTTCTCTATAAAAATTCCTAAGCCACTCTAAAAATTATCAATTAACCAAATTAAAACAAACGTAATGTAAATAAATTAAACAAAAAACACTATATTAAATAAATTATCAAATAATGAAAATTACAAATATCAATTTAAAACTCTCAATCTGAATAAAATAATTAAAATTCCCAACTTGTTAATATATATATATAAAAAACTAATAACATTAAAAAACCAAATTTTAAAAAAACCTAGACTAATGATCTGGGAAAATCCAAATTCGGAGATAATGCATAAATTTTCAAACAAACATATTAATCAAACATTTAGAAAACAATAATTCATCTTATTAAAAATTAGATAACTTAAATCACTGTATGTATTCCACTATACTCACCATACCCCAAAGGTCGAATTATTCACTATGCTGACATCAATCAGTGTTAAATAAATTAAAAACCTCTGAAGTTAACTTGACTAAAAACCTCTACAGCACCAACCTCAAGAAAGTTCTTAAAAACACATACATTCACAATCTAAAACAATCGGCACATAAACCATTAACTGGGAAATAACCCACTCAAAACTGTGAAACTTACAACTCAAAAACTTCAATCAATTATACCCAAACTAAACAACTAAAAATAAACCTAACACTAATAACCCATGGCGTAATTTATTAAACCTCTTTGCCACCTAAAACAATAATCATAACCCTGTATAAAATATGACAAATTAAAATTTCATACCTCTACTTACACCAAAATACCATTAAAATATATACATTAAATTCCTATCACCATAATGTTAGACGGAACTCCACTACCTATCTCTTTCAAAACTATTTCCTAACGGTCGGTGATTTAATAGTTTCATATACAAACCAATTTCCAAACCACAATCTTACCATATATAATCTATCAGGAAAATCAGGATACCAATCACAATCACAAAATAATCAGAACAAACAAATTCCCATAACTTCATAGAATTGTAAACGACTCTGTAATAAGTGGACAAGCACCTCGCTACTTAATAATTAATCCATAACGAAACATTGCTTCCATCTCGTAATAGACTTCTCACTCTTAATGTCATTAAACGTTACACTTCTCTGGAGGACCTATTCATCGAAAACCTCTGGAAAACTACCCATTGTGACATGTTAACCCCCAGCCCCTTACGTTTCCGACCCCACCCCCCAACTAAACCCAAATATACTTTTCCACATCGATTCCCAAACTATAACCTATTTAATTACTCCGGCAATACTGTACATACCACTTTCTCCACAAACATTCACATTATTTACCAGCTCCAAGCCAACTGCCTGTGGGAAAATTTCGTTTCGGCTGATTAACAGACTGCTATGTCTACAATCTTAGACTCGCACTTCAAGCACCCACACCCTCAACAAGTGTCACATTTATGAACTTTTCGCTACAGTTTTTCACCTATAACAGTTAACCCCATCCAATGATGACACATTTTTCATGTTTTCTTTGCACCACTACCCCTACAGTTATTTATTTTAATATAGCACACACCAATCTAAGACAATTACCACCACCTGTTGATCTATAACTACCTAGATTATACTCTAAATGAAAGTGTGTAACCAGTAAATATAGAGAGTTGAAATTTTCAAACACACAAAACAAAATCATCACAGGCAGTAATTACTTGTAGGAGTTTTCATTTCACGCATCAGTTTAGAGCCAATAAAAAACTAAAAAAATATATTTTTTAAACACAGGCTTTTAATTCACTAAAAAGCCACAAATAATTTTTCAAGAAGTTTATAGCTTGCAGTGAAAAAATGTAACATCAATTGCGGTTTATTGTTTCTCAAAGCTGCAGCGCTACCCAATTTGCGCAAAATTTGTCTTGGAGACAGATCAAAAAGCCTTGTCATTTCTGAAAACTGCAAAGTTTCGCAATGAGGGGGGCTGCTAGAGCATCTCTTGCGCTGAAACCCTACGACTACGGCATTCGTGTCACCAAGGGCAGTCAGCACGTGATGGCGGATGTGCTGTCACGTTGCATGAAAGACTCACTATCAGCTGACAACGTGGCAGATGCAAGTACCTTGTGAGGTTACAGCTAACCTATTTGCTGTCTCCCTCACGTGTTTACCGATGGAACATTCTACTCTTTATGAACTTGTTTGCTGACAATGCTGATTCTGACAGAAAGTTCCAGTATTATCGTTGCTGTGCACGGAACGTATGTACAAACGCTCTGTGATGCATGCCAAAGCTGAGAACAATCATAACTTTTGCATCGGAAATTGAAAGAAATCGTTCAAGGACTCTTTTGACAGTACTTACAGTTATTGATCGCTTCGCTCGGCACCTGATGATGATGAATGCTGATGTCGCTGATTTGAAGTTGGATCTCATGTTACCCAGCTCATTACGGGGATGTTTTCGACCTTTTGAACGGTTGTCATACGTGCTTTATGTGCATAAACACACAGTTTTTGGTTATTGCAGACATATGTCACATATATGTATATTTGGAACGCAAATCTTGTTTCCTGGTATTATTGCAACGACGTCTCAAGATGAAGGGACAGTACTCAAGAATTCGACGCTTGATCAAGGGGATGCAACTAATAGAATCATATCGTGCTTACAGTTACATTATAGTGCACCTTATACGAGAATGTAGCAGAACATCATGGACATGAACTTGAGAGTTTAGTATTAGTCTATTAGAGTGTATAATTCTATGACATTATTACTGTTACGACAGTGCTTTAATTAGAGGTTAAATAGTTTTAATTCGCGAAATAAGAAGTTATTGAGTAAACATTTTGAGGGTTCTCAATACTATTATTAATTTGTACCATACATAAGTGTATAATTACCAGAGTGGACACACAACTTCGTTAGATGCAAGAAGTTTTTTTTTTTATTGGCACCACAACACATTTTTTCTGATAATTACTTAAGATGTTGTTAAAGAGTATTTAACATGTATTGTTCATGGTGTCCACGTTTAGTCGTGTTATCATTTAATCTACTAACAGTTCTATTCGTTGCCAACATGTTGTATTTTTGCACTTATATGAATGTTAAATGAACGCGATGTTAGGCTCATGTCACTTAGATATGATGACGTAGATAATATATGCAAACCGTTAGCCGGGGCCTTTCGTTAGTAGATTTCGACCAAAGAAGACGTCGTAGCTTTTGGTCCTAGATATTTGAAGATTATCTATTCTTCTACGTGGCTGTATATTTTACGAAGGTCGCCACTGATATTATATAAAGATTCCGAACAGAAGGACTGAGTTCGAGGAAGTATATGTTTTTCCAGAGAAGTATTGCAAATCGCAACTTTAATATATTAACTCCATGTCTGGGGTTCGATACTTCAGTGATAACCGGGATGGCACTGCTAGTAAATATTCCAGATATGTGAAGTACTAAGGAGGACTGTAGGAGCATTCAAATGTACTCGTATTATGAATCAAATGCCATGAACTGTAATGTATTATCTCACGTGAATAAATATGGATGTATTTGTTGAACCCAACTACACCGACGTTGAAGTCCATTTCTTATGAACCATCTTGTAACCAGAAATTGACCACCCAGACACATTCGCATTACATCTAGCACGATTTGCTCATAGTCACCAACCACACCATATCAAGCAAACTAAACCCCGGCTCGCAACAGAAATGGTGCCCACAGAAATGGTGTGTATGGGGAACAAATGTGGTCATGCAAAAATATTTCTGAATGAACAGTGATGAAGACAGAAAAAAGTCTTCAAATTTTATAAGAACTCTGCCGTTGGGGCAAATTTGCATAGTTCAAGCTGATCTGCGCATGACTGATTGTAGTCCTGCCAACGGGCGAATTTTTATTTTATTTCCGCACTGTTTCAATAGTATAAGTTTATTTGGTTGATAGAACATTTTACTCGCGTCTTGTCTGATATTGTGGTGTAATATTGTTTTGTACTCTACTATTATTTCCTTGGTTTATGTCTTATTAATTCATAAGATTATATTAACATGTTTGCGTAGTTCTTTATGCAGATATTAGATGACTGCATTATATGACTGCAATAATTATTGACTGCAGTGCACTAGTAGTTCACTAGCTACTGTTTACGTGCATGAGGAAGGCACATCATTATATAATATTAAAAAAAAATTTTTTTTGATTACAATTAATTTATAAATTAACTTGATAGTTAACTGATTGACTAATTGAGTCACAGTTAGTGGTGAACATGGCCACTCTAGAATCTTTTATGAAGATTGGAAAGAAATTTGGTTACAAAGCTGAGGCTGTGAACGATTTTGCTATGGCTGAGTTAGCAAAATCAAAACAAGAGGAAGCTGAAAGGAACGCTGAAATAAAGCGGGAATTAGCTGAACAAGAAGCTAAAGAAGAAAAAAGGAAAAACTGAAATAAAGCGGGAATTAGCTGAACAGAAAGCAGATGACCTTACACCTCACGGTAGAAGGGGAACGACTAAGTAAGTAAGTAAATAGAAAGCAGATGAGGAAAAAAGACGTGCTACAGAAGAGAGGTTAATACTTCTTCGGATAGAAGAACAAAAATTAAGAGCTCAAACAGCAAATAATGGTAATACTGGGAATTCCAATACTGCTTCGTGATCAGGTAATAATAAGGGTGATGACTGGTTTAAATTACCTGTATTTAACCCTACGGTTGATGACATGTCATGCTACCTTTCGAGGTATGAAGGGGTATGCATTGCACATAAGTTGGATAAATTATTATGGGTTACCAGACTACTACAATTTTTGAGTAGAGAACATATGAATGACATCAGTTTAATGGATGAGGCAGTTAGAAATGATTATGATGCTGCTAAAGCAATACAGTTGAAACTTTTTCAACTCAACGAAGATGGTTATCGTATGAAATTTAAGACAATGATTCCTCAGACAGGAAAAGACTTCTCTCAATTTATCGCCGCAATAAGAATCACTTTTAATAGATGGATTCAATTATCAGGTATTGAGAAATCTAATGATAAACTTATTGATTTAATACTAAGAGATAAGGTATTATCTTCAGTCAGCAAGCCATTTTTGCACTTCTTACATGAACGCAAGCCACAAAATTTAGCTGCTCTAGAGGAGATAGCTACACAATACTGTACTGCTCATCCGGGATCATGCATTGCTAACAATCAAATAAGAGATGCTCTTCCAGTTGCTTCTGCCGCAACTTAGAATAATAATAGAACAAGATCTCAGAGCCTAGATAGAAATTTTATGACTAGAAGAAATAATAATAATCAGTATAGTAGAAATATCAATTTCAACAGACATGATCATTTTAATAGGGGTTGACAACAAGCTAGAAACCAGTCACCTCAATATAGATATAATAATAATTATAACAACAATTTCCAACAAGGTAATAACTAGAGAAATCAAAATAATTTCTTTCCTCAAAATTATAATTGGGGTAATAACGATCAACAGTATCATAATAGAAGAAACAGGAAGACCTTTAGAAATCAAGGTAATTCGTTTGATCGTCAGAGATAACGATCTAGCTCACGTGGAGCAACGAGGTCAGAATATAATGCAGGGGCGGCACTCACTACTAATACACCTGTGGGTAATCATGAATTGAATAATCAGGTTCAATCATTTGCATGTTACTCATTTAATTTTGATGTTGCTTTCCATTGCCAGGAACGTAAAACTCTTTTCCAGAAAGACAGCACTACGATTCTGGTATGTGGACATCCCCTTCCTGCTGTAGGTCTCTCGGCACATGACGGCACCGGTACCCTTATATTCAACAGAGGATTGGTAAATGGTACTCTGGTATCAGTACTAAAGGATTCGGGTTCAATGACTGTTGGAATTAGGCAGTCGCTGGTCCACCCGTCTTGTTCGACTGGAGAATTTGTAAAATGTAATACCTTTGCAGGAACTGTAGAATTTTACCCCACAGCTATTGTTAGTATTCATTCTTTTCAAGTAAAGTTAAAGTATGTTTATTAAATAATCCAGTGGCTGAACTTACGGTGTGTCGCATCCATGGGAGCAATTATTGCTCACCAGAAAAGATTGAACTGTGGAAACGAGGACACAGATTCACTGCAAACGCAGGCAGTGCTATGATACGACTACCAGTCAGTAATTACCATGCATGTGGCACGGCATTTTCCAGTTTTGGTCTCTGTACCATTTTGGAAAATGATAACGGTACTCCTCATGATGATATTCACAATGATATCATTTCTGATGATTTAATAACTAAAAACCTTAACTCTACATATACTGCAGTTGTCACTCAGGATGATAGAGTTGCGCCTACATCTTATGATGTATCCGTAGATGGTTGCACGTCTAATGGAACTGAAACCTCGCACACTTACTTTTTATTCCTGTTGTTGTCTTTGATCACGGGGATGCTATTATCATTCTTCGTAACATGCTCCAGTGTAATTGATTACTTATTTTATGTTCTTTGCCCACGTCTTCTTAACATACTATTTTGGGTTATATTGTTCATTACCACTGGTTTTTTATCATTGATGGTTCATTCTACTAATGACATGCCTATGCATTTCATGTCATAGCCTATAATGACTCAACAATTTCAGTCACCATTGGATATTTTCCTCATTAAAATGCAAAAAAAATTTCATGCAAGACCTGAGCATTTACAGTCTATTTTTCATGATATGGATGACAATGTTGCTGGTTGTTGTCACTATTCTAATTTATCAGTGATTCAAGAGGAGGTATCTTCCTTCCCTGACATTCACATGTCTCTACCCTGACTTGCTTTGGATTCCACAGAATCTTGGCGGGATGTTGAGATTTCACCGTCCTTAACTTTTCAACAACATTTCCAAATATCTAACTTACTTGAATCTTTTTTGACGTTCTTACTGACCGACCTGGTTGAACATCATTTATTTCTTATGATATCACCCTTACTGATGATATTCCTATCCGTCTACGACCTTATCTTGTTCCTGTACATTATCAGGATAAAACTGCTCAAGAGTTAGATCAGATGTTGGAATTGGGAATTATTGAAATCAGTAATTCGCCATATTCATCACCATTGGTTATTGTCCGTAAAAAATAACAATAATATTCGATTATGCGTAGATTATCGCAAATTTAATTATACGACTATTTCCGACGCGGGTCCACATCCGCTGCTTGACGATCTACTTGCTCGTCTCTCTAATGCTATCCTATTTACAAAAATAGATTTAACAAAAGGTTATTGGCAAATCCCATTAACCGAACACTCTAAACTTCTTACTGCGTTTTCAACTCCACGTGGGTTATTCCAGTGGAATGTTATGCCTTTCAGGCTGATGAACGCACCGACCACATTCATTCGCATGATGAGAACATTTTGTCACATAGAACTGATATCATAAGATACATAGATGATATTTGTTTGTTCAGTTCATCTTTTCAAGAACACTTTGTAGGTCTTCGTTCATTATTGGACGCTCTTCGTTTCCATAATCTTACTGCTAAACCTACTACAGTACAAATAGCATTTAAGGAACTTACTTTTCTAGGACATGCTATTGGTTCTGGTCAACTTCAGACCATACCTCATAATGTGTCAAAAATCCTAAACTTATCTATTCCTCATACCAAGAGACAAGTAATAAGTTTGCTAGGATTAGTACAATATTACAGTAGATTTGTCCGTAACCTGTCTGATATCACAGCTGTCCTTTCGTCGTTATTACGAAAGGGCAATCCAATAAAAGTAAATTGGACGAAATATACACAGGTCGCTTTTTAAAATTTTTTAAATATTTTTGCTTCACCTCCTATTTTGAGGTTGCCTGATACTTCCAAAATCGTTATACTCCGAACAGACGCGAGTAATGTTGATTTGGGAGCTTCGCTGTTACAAGACTTCAATGGTACACTGCATCCTACACTCTACATATCCAGAAAGCTGTCGGATGCGGAAAAGAAGTATTCAACAATCGAAAAAGAACTTCTAGGAGTTGTATGGGCTATTCAAAAGCTGGAGCTTTTTTGCTTGGTGCTCCATTTATAATACAAACGGACAAACGTTCAGTTGCAGCTTTGAAACGTGCCAACCATAAAAACCCAAAAGTGGCACGATTCTCCATCCTATTACAGCCATACTCCTTTGACATACAACACATCCCAGGTTCAGACAATGTCGTGGCTGACGTTTTATCCAGGAATCCTACTTCCGTACCTGAGGCCTAATTAATGCACTGAAGACATTCGTGAATTCATGACTTTGTTTGTAATGTAATCAATATTGGTTCAAACCAGAAAGTGTACAGAAAGACAACCTCTTTCCAAACCAGAAAGTGTACAGAAAGACAACCTCTGTCCAAACCAGAAAGTGTACAGAAAGACAACCTCGTTCTAAACCAGAAAGTGTACAGAAGAAAAGACTGTCTCGTTCGCAGCCTGCAATGGCTTTTGTATCATATTGTTGGACAAACGTGTATTATTTATTGAATATCTCACGGGACATTTCCGAGATATATGTTGATGCGGAGATCAAACTTTTACCAGGTTTTCGTCTTATGACTATGGAACGCACACTTTCTACAATTCAAGAAACTACCAGGATTGGTTACTGCTGTATTGATACATGGAACTTTCGTATATGGAGCTTCTCACTATTGACAGTTGTGAATGTTACAGTGATGTATTACTACTCCGAACATTCTACATTCCAATGATTGTGATGTTTCCAGGATTTGAAACTGAACTGACTTTTCATGTTATAGTGTATATTAATGTATAGTTATATTGTGTAGTTATATTGTGTAGTTATGCATGTGATATTAAAATTTTAGTTAAGTACACTTTTATATTTAGACAGATTGAGTAATATCTTTTCTTTACTTCTCTTTGGTTGGTAATAATTTTAAATAGATAGCACACAATTTCTTTGTTCGCTTTATGCTATTCTTCCTTACTTCCGTTATTCTGATTTCTACTTTTTCTTGCTAAAAAATTTTCTTTTCTAATTTTCATTTCTCACTACTTTCTATTAAATTATTTGTACACACATGCATTACATTTTTTTAAAAATTACTTTAGATTAATTATATTTCTATATATATTTAATTTAATTGTTTGAAATTACTACATAACCATTTAGTACCACATTCTTCTCTTTAATTTAATTAATTAATATTACAGAGTAGTTAAGTATACCATCACTATGTTTAGATATTTATTTGTCTTATATACTTCTTAAGTATCATAGACATCTCTAATGTGTTGACTATTGACGAAATTTTCTATTAGTGACGTTTAATTATGTATACATTGCTTTGAGACACCTTTGACGTATAATTACTCTAGATAACGATATTGACATAAGTGTAATATAAACATATCTGGATGTTTTTATGATTTTTTTTCGCGATTTTTCGTTTTCAAAATCGCAGTTCGAAATTAATGTAAATTTATTTCATGGGTGATACTTTTTAGACAAAAAATCGTTTCTCCATTTTTTTTCACATCCACCGGGGGAGGTATTTGTTAAAGATGATTTAACATGTATTTTTCATGGTGTCCACGTTTAGTCGTGTTATCAGTTAATCTACGCGCTAACAGTTATATTCGTGGCCAACATGTTGTATTTTTGCACTTATATGAATGTTAAATGAACGCGATGTTAGGCTCACGTCACTTAGATATGATGACGTAGATAATATATGCAAACCGTTAGCCGAGGCCTTTCTTTAGTTGATTTCGACCAAAGAAGACGTCGTAGCTTTCGCTCCTTGATATTTGAAGATTATCTATTCTTCTACGTGGTTGTATATTTTACGAAGGTCGCCACTGATATTACATGAAGATTCCGAACAGAAGGATTGAGTTCGAGGAAGTATATGTTTTTCCAGAGAAGTATTGCAAACCGCAACTTTATTATATTAACTCCATGTCTCCGGTTCGATACTTCAGTGATAACCGTGATGGTACTGCTAGTAAATATTCCAGATATGTGAAGTACTAAGGAGGACTGTAGGAGCATTCAAATGTACTCTTATTATGAATCAAATGCCATGAACTGTAATGTATTATCTCACGTGAGTATATATGGATGTATTTGTTGAAACCAACTACACCGACGTTGAAGTCAATTTCTTATGAACCATCTTGTAACCTGCCATTGACCACCCAGACACATTCGCATTACATCTAGCACAATTTGCTCATCATCATCAACCATACCATATCAAGCAACCTAAACCCTAGCTCGGAACAGATGTACACATGACTTTAATTGTTTAGCGAAAGATGTGTCATTCATTTACCTTACTATTACGATTGTCTGCTTCATTTCATCTATTTACGTTGGTGCATATTTGTATATTATTTATTGCTTTGCATTTTTGATCTTGATCATAAATTAATTAAGTTACTACTGATGCTGGACTTGACTGATAGGCGTTATGTGACGGTGTGAGGTATGTGAGTGTATGTTTTGCTACCATCACAAAAGACAGAAAATAGAAAGAGAAGATGAAGAGAGAAAAATTTAGCAACAAAGAGAAGCAGATGAGAGAAAATTCCAAATGGAGATAGAACAAAAGAAAATGGAGGCTAAAAATAAAAAAATGCAAATGGAAGCTGAAAAGCAAAAAATGGAACACGAGGAAAGAATCTTAGCTTTGAGTTGGAGAAAATAAAGTTGGTAAATATGAGTAATGCACAAAATGAGACAAATAATCCTGTCAATATGGCAAATATTAAACATTATGATATCAAATTACCTGCTTTCATCCCTACCCGTGACAATATTGCATTCTATCTAGGTAGATTTGAACTGGCATGCGACTCTCATAAAATAGACAAGTCGCAATATTGTGATCAACTTGGTAGGTTACTTACAGGTGATGCTCAAAAGGTTATGATGTCGGTGGAAAATACTGACAAAAATAACTATGATATTGTTAGAGCAGCCCTGATTTAAAAAATACCAACTGGATGAAGAAGGTTATCGCCTACGCTTCAAGTCTCTATTGCAGGAGACAGGAAAAGTTTTCTCAGACTTTATATCAGAGATTTGCCTGACCTTTTCACGTTGGGTGGAATTGTCAAAAACTGAACACACGTATGAGGCCATTGCTGACTTACTGCTTCGTGGCAAAGTTATGTCATCAGTTAGTAAACCTTTTCTTTCCTTCCTACATGAGCGAAAACCTCCAATCTTAAAAGATATGGAACAATACTGTCGCCAATACGTTACGGCACATCCAAATGTAACGGTTAGCAATTCTAAAGTTGAAGATGGTTTACCCGTTGCTTCAGCAACACCATATGGTCCTAATTTTCGACGTAGATCTCAAAGTATTGATCGAAACTTTGATAGGAGAGATAATCGAAATTTTAGACAGAACCAATGGGATTCGCCACATAGTGATTCTCCTTCTTCAGGAAATTGGAGACAATCTAAAGGTCCTCATAATTTTGGTCCCAATAATTATGGGAACTTTGGAAGAGGTAACTACCATAGAGGTTATCAACCTGATAATAATTTTTCTCGGAGACAACAAAACCCATCAAATAGATATTTTGATCAAAGGGGAAACGACAATTGCAACTATGACAACTGGGATTCAAACCAGAACAATAATTTCAAAAGAGAAGATAACAATAATCGCAATAGAAATAATAGACGCGATAATTCGCAAGATAACAATAGAGCTACAAATGATAGATCGTTTTGTCAAGCTAACTTTGCTCAACAAGAGCCCCAGGGTGTTAATAATCAAGGTAACAATGATAATACTATCCCTAAAGTTACTGCTTGCTCTGCTTTCGATTTAGAGAGAGCATCTCAGTGCCCGGAGTGCACAACTTTGTTCCAACCTACAGCTTTAACTTCCTTGAGTTGCGGTCATTCTCTACCTGCTCTTCCTGCCTTAGCGACTCAAGACGGAAGAGGGTCTCTTTTTCTACATAACGGTTTGGTAAACAATTATCCAGTCTCAGTTCTTTTTGATTCTGGATGCGCAACTGTTGGGATTTGACAGTCTTTAGTTCATCCATCTTGCGCAACTCTAAATATGGTGAAATGTGTGACATTCGGTGGGACAGTTAAGACTTTTCCGACTGCCATAGTCTACATTGCCACACCATTTTTCACTGGTTATATACACGCATGTTTGCTCAGAGCACCTATCGCCTACCTTACTATCGGACAGATACATGGTGTAAAGGTGTGTACGCCGGTACAAATTGCTTCGTGGGAACAGCAACATAACCTTACTGCTTCTACCATAGGGACTATGCCAAAATCTTCTCACGTAATGCATTCTGCTAATTCGGTGAAATCTTGCGGTATTGATGATACAACGGTTCATCATACTAATGTTAGTGCTTCTTTTAGCCCAGTTCGACATACTTCAGTACGTCGCAACTCTAACTTTCATTCCTCTTTAACTACTATTGTAGAAGAAAATCCTTCGATTTTGTCGGGCTTAGATACTAACTTTATCACTACGACTGAAACTATATCCAGTCATGTTGATTGCAACTTCTTTGCTGCAATGACTAGTGTTTGTGCTGCTACATGTGCGAACTTAATTGTTTGTACATACCTATACTTTGTGACTTTCTTTACCTTTTTTATTGGGCCGGTTAGCTCAGTATCTTCGTCCTTTACGACTTTTTTTCGCACTTACAACTTTTCTTTTTAACTTCGACTGAGGTCCAAGTTTACCAATGTCTGTTTTTGCATCTTTATTGTATGCTTCTTGGGTCTCTCTTTGTCCAGTACACAGGCTATGACGTCAGTTCAGCCTTTAGGATGTACGCAATCATCAACTGCATTTCCTTTGTCTTGCGCAAAATCTCGGATTGTCAGCCACCATGACGCTCTTAGTCGTCATTACCATCCGCTAGATTTGCCTTTTGATGTGGGTATCATATGGATACTCACAACTTTTCTTTACATAAATTACATGATTCTACTTGACTCTTATGTCTTTGATTCTCTTATAGATGTTGGGGTTAGTGATATACACACGACAATCTTGTATATTGACATTCTGTTGGTACATTTGCTTGATCCTAGTTAATTCATGATTGTAAATAGGTTGTATTACTTTCTCTGTTACCGTCTCTAGAGTAACGGAGGAAGGTTTAGTTATATACATACAGGGGCCGTAAGTCTACACGGCCACATTTAATAAATAGAAATGCAGGATTGACTATTTTATATTTTATAATCCTACGGTTATCAAACAGAGATTCTCATTTGTATTGTTTCAAAGCGTAAACTTGTTGATGTGACTTGACGCTGTTATATGGAGTGTCTCATCAGTTTTGCCAGTTATTTCGAGATTTGACGTCTGTGATACCCTCTTGAGTGCAGAATGTTCTCGGACTTCGAAAGCCATCTCTTATTTGTACCTGCTCCAGTTAGTTAACATTATTATACATTAGTATGTTATGTTAGGTTAAAAGATATGGTACTATCTTATGATATAACATTTTGTTGATAATACGTCGGTGTCAATATATTGCTGTAGACTACGATGTTAAGAATATAATATGTTTATGACATCTCTATTTTTTTGTAACTTATTATTGCGAGACATGTCGTTATTGTATTTTTTGTTGGGATATATGAAGTCATGTGAATGTAATTCTTTCTAGCATTGTAATCTTGCGTCTGTACCCAGCACTTTATTGTGCGATTGTGGTAGCGCCTCTTTTATATTATGTTTGAATTTTGAGAAAATATTTTCTCTAAGGTTGTGAGATATTTTTTTTCTTCTCACTCGACGCTCCATCGTGCGTCAGTATAGCCTGACATTATGGCGGTATATATTTCGATGCCCTTCGTCAGCGCATCATTTGTGCGTTGTGGGCCGGTTGTCTAGGTTATCATGCTAATTTTGGGGTGTGCATGTAATTTAGATTGTCTTGTAGGCTGCTATATTTCTATGATATTCATTTGTGGTGGGTTTGGTGTTATGGATGTTATTTATTAATATTATTTGTATACCCGGTGAGGTCAAGCTGTGTAGGTCCCTGAGTCTAATAGTTGATGGTTAAGTATTGTCAGGGAACCTAGCTGCTACCACCCTATGATCTCACTTGGCTCTATATTTTTAGTTATTAGCTATGTGACTACGTCTAATTATCTAGGGTAATGAAGGCGTAATGCAGTGTAAGTCAAACCAATACAAATACACTTTAATTCTATCACATAAATAGGACTGGGTCAATACAACAACCACAAACAGACTACCAATCAATAATATTAATCTAAGTAAGTCTTTTGTTAAAATTTATGTAATAAGATATATTACACTTTATTGTCCAGACCCTATTTTGTCTGGATCAGGATTGTCAATCAAATTTGAAATCAAGTAATTATTTACACCAATAAAATAACACAATGGATCTTCTGTCCATATATATTTTATAACAAAATTGAAATATAAGTAGGTAATGGTATCCCACTAAATAAAGGTAACACTGGTATTAAATGGAGGGTTAGGGTGTTTTCATCATAACCTCTCTTTTTTTTTCTTTTCAATATTTTCTTTCTTTCTTTATTATATTTTATGTGGAAATGTCAATATGTTTATATAGATAATAAAATATATGTCAGTTTTTTTCCTAGGATGAACAATCTAGTGCCAAGACAGGCACTTAACTTTCAATCTGTAGAAGAACCAACTGGAGACTCTTAACAAGATGTCCTTATCCCACTGCCTGGGGTGGTTGTGGTAGAGAGCGTGTATAAGCAAAATCTCAAAAAATATAAGGCCAATCTTTCACACTGACGGTGGTGGTTGTGGTAGAGAGCGTGTACCAGCAAAACAACAACAGCTTCTCTCACAAAGATCAGTCCACCAGGTGTCTGACACAATGTTAGTGTCAGTAGAAACCCTGCAATAAGAAGGTTATGGGTCCTTCTTTATAATACATCCATACTAACATTCCACAAATTATACAGGTACATTTCAAATAAAAGGAAAGGGTCAGATCTCTCTGACCAACCCATTACACCCATTCTCATCTGATGTAACACTTCATACCAGTGTTCCTATTCTTCTTCCCCATATGTTACAACGCCTCTGACACTTCAACAATGATCCTCTTCCATAGAATATGGTGGATTACTCTTTCCCCTGGTATCTAGGAAGTTTTTTTTAGTATTATACAACTCATATGAGTTCTCTTTTGTTTCGAACAACCCCAAAGGCCCTGCAAGAGTCGGCTAGGGACCTATGTACTTACAGTCGTAAAACATTCCCAAGACAGCAAATTGTTTAATAATAATGTTAATAAATTCTTTCTTACCACAAAATCAATGAAATACACAAGTACGATGACTGGCAACATATAATGATGGCTCATACAGTTCAGCCGCTGTCCAGACTGTCACCTTAGTTATTATTTTTTTTTAAAAGCGACACTTCTGCTCTCATCGTCCGTATGAAGGGAATGATTTTCTAGAAATGGCGTCCAGCCTTCAAAGTTTTCATCAATATCGAATGGACTGGCCAATGAGCTCATGCGACTAACAATTTTGAATCGAAATTTAAGAAAACAAAATTCCAAACAACTATGTGTTAGTCTACAAAAATATATTTAGTTTTGGGCCAACCAATAACCTCCTTCCCGTACTCCTATACTAACCAATCGGATTAGACTACCCTCTTCTGCTCCTTTTCAAAAACGCGTCCCAAAAAATGTTATGAAAAAATGAGCAAGGCTGTCACACTGTCCGAACATAAATTTTATTTTGATGATTACTTCGTTAATAATGGGGCGTTTTTGTAGATTGAAATATATTATTGACCAGAAGACTGTTATCTATCACTCTATATGATTTTTATGGCCCTATTTATTGTCGTTTTGATGTTCATATTTTCCACTGTTAACTGACAATTTTATACTTTTCCATAAGTCCGCCATCCTTCCCCCCTTCTCTATCGTTTTTATTCAAAATAAAACGTCTTGTCTGTGTTTCGTCAGAAAATAACCTACTTGGCAGGAAATGAGAGCTGTGTGTGCGTTTATACACTATCGTCTCCCTATTTAAGTGGTTATACATTTTCAACTGCGTGACTATAGAACGAGGCATGTATGTTGTTTTGCGTCGTTTTTTTCAAATCTGCCAAGGCAATACTACGCGCGTTCGTTACAATTTGCGATTCGAAACCCAACGCGTGACACTGGTAGCATTTCTTCTGTCTCTCCTTCACCCCTCCGTTTCTTTCTTCTCTCACTCGGTCTTGGAACAAATACGCCTTGACCTTGTAAAAATGTTATATTTAATTCTCAAGGCTGACTTAGAAAAGCTAGTACCTTTCACTCTACGGTAAGGCCTGTAGAAACCGACACGATTGCGGGCACAGATGAAGAAGCTGATCGCAACTCCACTATTTTATCTCTACTTTATTTTGACTTTATAAACAATAACATTTTATTTATTTGAGATAAGGGTAATTGCGGATCTTATCACATCATTTACTCCATGCATTTGATTACCATGTCATATTGTTGTCTTTTTCTTTCTTAGGGCATTGCTTCCCTTCATCTTTTCTCTTTTCTTTTGTACCCCATCCTGTCTTTGTTCACTCTTCACTTTTCTTCTGATATCTTGTCATTCTATCTACATCCCTCTTGATTACTCTTATTACTCTTGTGTTTATGCCTTTATATAGTCTAATCTTATATGTAGATATTTGTATGCTACCGCCCTCATTTGTTCGATGTATTTTTGTTTACAAAAAAAGGTTATCATTTTTTTCCCCGGAGGGGGCAGTAGACTGTTAAGGTCAGTCTTTTTTTTAAGCCAGAGATGTTTTCTTTTTATCTGTGGTCTAAGGGAACTTACCGGTTGTATCTTTTTGGTATAAGTTAGATTTAGTTGTTATCTTCCCTTGACTTGACAAGTTGTCCATTTAAGGAGTTTTATAGATCAGTTTCTAGGAAAAGTTTTGGACGGGTCCCGTGTGAGCTCAACTCAGGGCTTGCGATTATCTGGGCATGCGCAATGATTTGCGTGGGACCGGTGGACTAGGTCTTTTAAAACAGTCACCTGGGCGTTTTCGGCTGAGAAGGTGGTCAGCCTGTATTTTTCTCTGCCCGTGTGATCGGGGATAAAGTTTTTTGAGTGTTAGAATATGTTTGAGATTTTCCAAGGGGGTATTTCTCGATGTTTCTGAGTGCCAAGAAGATGATGTATATTAAGTGATTTATTCCTGGATTTGTGTAAAGGTAAAAAGCACTTTTGACTCTATTTTGTAGCTTAGATGAACCTTACATATTTGAAGCCCGGCACTCGTGCGGTCTTTACCGCCAAAAGATTTACATGACTTATTTGTCAAAGGGAATCCAGAGAAGATTTACATATTTGAAGCCCGGCACCCGTGCGGTCTTTACCGCCAAAAGATTTACATGACTTGTTTGTCAAAGGGAATCCAGAGAAGATTTACATATTTGAAGCCCGGCACTCGTGCGGTCTTTACTGCCAAAAGATTTACATGACTGGTTGTGTCGGAAGAAATATTAAGGATATTAGGTATTCGGAGCTCGGCATTTATGCAGCTTAATTCTGCCAGAGTCTTACCTGGCTTATCTCGTCAGAGAGGGTAGCGAGAAATTATTATCATACTACTAACACTACGATATATGCAGGCTACTCAAGAGCCATTGATGTTATAGAAGTATTGCACACTTTTGTTATGCCTATGACGTGCTTGAACCTTGCCCAACTGACAGTGTATGTGTTCGATGTCAGCGTCTTCGTACTGTAATGTAATAAATCGTACACAAAATGTATCACAGGCGTTCTACAATTATTCAATATTATATGTGTATTTTTGGTGTGTGATCATCACTGTCTACATTAGAACCACACCCATTCGCGTGCTCATTGACTTGTCCATACCCTAACACACCACGTCGGCCACTCCTGATCTTCACCACACCACAAGCACCCTGTAAACAACAACCAATACAATACCCAGCAATCATGCTTGCAACAGTGGTGGCTTTAACATATATACTGAAGCACATTAAAAACGCACCACCTGTATAATCCAGGAACAGAGTGTGAAATGTAAATACAAGTGTTTACAAGTTTACATATTTGGAATCTGTATTCATTTTCCTATGAATCCATGCTGGTCATTAATTTGTACATTTGATTGTTATGAAATTCATTGCATTCTGTGCAGGAACGGGAGAAAACCAAAAATGCAACCATGCATGGAACGCACACGTCTCTGAAGGAAATTCCGGGGAATCAAGTCCCATTTACGTGTAAGAGCAGCTTCGAGCTGTTGCAGATTAGCTGGAGAACGTTGCCTGTAGACTCTGCGTTCAAGCTCGTCCCACAGATGTTCTATAGGGGACATGTCTGGTGATAGGGCAGGCCAATCAATCGTCACAATGTTCTGCTGCTGTAGATATTGCTGCGTAATGCATGCGGTGTGCGCACGTGCGTTATCTTGCTGGAGAAGCTGCAAGTCTGTATAATTTGTGAACGCAAGAGCAACCAATGCATCCAGAACCCAATCTCTATATGCCACAGCATTAACATTTCCACGGAAGACGTAAAGAGGCAAGCGATGGGGAAAACTGAATCCTCCCCAAATGTGAATACTGCCACCTCCAAATCGGTTGTGCTGACGAACACAGCAATATTGCAAAGCGCTCTCCACACCGTCGCCAAATCCGCATACGTCCATCAGCAAAGGATATGTTGAATCTGCTCTCGTCTGTGAATAAGACAGCATTCCACTGCAGTCTAGTCCATCTGACATGTTGCTCTGCCCATTGCAGGCGCTGCTGACGATGTCTGTGAGTCAGGTTTGGCCCAACATAAGGTCGTCTTGCAGTAAGGCCTGTATCTCTGAGTCGTCGTATGACTGTCATTCGAGAGACTTACCCACGTCTAAACTATTGCTCTTGCTGTTTGACTTGCCGGGACAGAACGATTCCTTAGGTGATTCAGCATAATATGACGATCTTGCGCAGGGGTAGTAACTCGTGGTTTGTTACTCCGAAGTCTATCCCGGGCACTGCCAGTGGTTCCGTAACGTTTATTGAGACGTACAATAGTGTTCTGGTAGCAATTCATCCTTCTGGCAATGGCCCGCGAACTCATTCCGGTCTCCAACATACCAATTGCTCGTTGGCGGTCGTTTTCAGATAGTTGTGGCATTTAAAGCACATGTACTGGGTGTTTTGACTCAACGGCCTTTTTATACCGAGTATACTGGCACAACGCGTACACATTTTCAGGGTCATAGCTGTTGGGTATCGTGTTGCACGTGTAACTTTCATTGTTTTCATGTAGTCTGTACTCAAACCCGTGGGATGAATCATGCAGTTCCCATTCCAGCAGCCATTCGCTCTCTACTTCATGACAAACACGGGGAAAATCCATTCCCACACTTTTTTCCCCAGCTTCTCGGCATCATTATATATAATAGTGGTGCGTTTTTAATGTGCTTCAGTAAATATAACAAAGATATTTAAGTAATATTTTGCTGAGTTAAATCAAGTTGGGGGCTCATCAGAACGAAGTAAAATATTAACTCATAGAAGGTCAGGGAAGATAAAAATTTACAAGGCCTGGATCCTATCAGCCGTAGTACTTGATTTCTTTGAATTCCTATGAGGCTGTCTAGAATTGAAGCACTATTTGTCAATTGACATCTGTGCCTAGAGTAATCTTGAACGAAAGGTGGACACATGTGAAGACAACTCAGTAGAAACTCTGAATTGTTGCCACTGTTGGACCATCAATGCAGAGCAAGTGGAGTAAATCACGTGACACACAGCTGTGGATATTATGATAAATAACGAAATACTCGCGGGAGGGAAGCGAGATATGGTTTCTTAGAAGAACAGTAACAATTCATTGACAGCCCAGATAACAAACGAAGGAAGTTTGAGCGGTATGCATGAATGTTGTTACTTTATGGTGACATTTGGAATAATTGAGGGGTGCAGTGGGCGTGATGGAAACAGAAGAAAGCAAGTACTTGATTCGTAGAAACGCTTGAAAATAAGAAAAATAATCAGTAAATAGATCAGAATATACGCTAAGACACCCTAATATAAACAACATATCTTGCACATGGTTAATGGTTGAAAGTGACGCGTTGCTTGCAAGCGTACCAAAAACTTAATTAAAACAAAAATAAATATAACTCACTTCAAAATATTCACATTCTATCTTGGACACCACAACGTGCAGCTATCACTAAAAATTGGTTATCGCCAATCTGTAAAGCGCGTTGTGTTACAAAACATTCCATTTTGATTCACAAAATCCCCTGATGATTACCACTATTTTAATTGGCGGGTTGGAAGAAGGAATGAAACTGGGTAAATGTCTTCGGATAATACTTGATATTGATCTTTGTGGAGAAAAAATAATTAAAAGCCTACAAAGGTTTATATCAAAATTATTTTTTTGGAAAATATGTTCTCCTATAAGAGAAGATAAACACCTATGCAGGCCACCAAGAACCACTTTTGTCAATAGTGAAACGTCGAAAGCTTGCCTGGTTTGGGCATGTAACTCGTCATGACTCCCTTTCGAAAACGATCCTCCAGGGAACAGTCGAAGGTAAACGGAGAAGAGGAAGGCAAAGAAAATCCTGGGCTGATAACATTAAAGAATGGGCAGGACATGGTTTTTCCACACTTGTACGCATTGCTGAGAATAGAGAGCAGTGGAGGACCCTGTCTGCTGATGCTTCCACCATGGCACCCCTACGACCCATGACGGGTTATGGGTTGAGATGATGATGATAAGAGAGAAGCGTAAGATATTTTGTAGGATAAAGTAGCTTAAATGACGCCAATGTATGACCTCAGATCAATGTTTGCCAAAAATGTAGATGTACTAAAAAAGTACTAAGGTGACCAATAGGAACATACAATATACTGTAAATATACATACATTTCTTTACGTGTCACCATTAAAATATTAGGGGAGGTAACTTATGCGTTTGTTTCTTTAATTTTTAATTCAAGGGAAGGAATTTAACCGTTACACAAATGCTAAAAAAAATAAAAGATTCTCGTTCAGTTTTAATTGCATCTGGTTAAAAGCAAAAATATATAAAACAAAACATATTGTTTTACGCCCACTTTAAGAAAAAACTGTTACATTATATTTGTGAATGTTGTTATTTGCTGTTATTAATAAACATTAAAACAATGTTTTACTTGATGCACATAACGATGAAGTGAAAACTTATCTGCTCTGCTACTGTTAATGATAATCTTACTCGTGCGCACCTTCTTCTGGTGTAAATTTATCGCTGAGCGCTGAAACGCGTTTTATATAAATCCGTTGAGCATTTCTGTATTACAAAATATCCCATAATAACGTGTCTACGGCCAGCGCTGTTGTTTAAACGCACGGACAATAATTACACCGAGGAAGAGAAACAGCTGTTACAGATAAACACAACTCCAAAGAAGTTTCTGTTTTGATGTATAACGACTTTTTACGCGATGTTCATAATTTAATGGTATGTCTTCCACATACAAAGAGATGTTTACTCCGCTAACTACTAACTTCGTGATCTAGAATGTGGGCTACATTGTAAAACCCGGACACCCTTAGATTAGTTATTGTTTTCTACTTACATCTTAGTAAGATCCGTTAGAACTGGTGTGAATAGTCTACCTCGCTGTACAAACTCCATGCTTGAAAGTGATCGTTAGTTTAATAAACCGACTGGACAATTAATAGCATAGACACACTGTTAAGGATAGATTTGGGATGCAGATAAAATAGTGTGGCATGTTACTACACGCTAGCACATTTCCATTTTTATGTGAGGAATTGTGTTCGCCTGTAGTAAAGGTACTGTTTGCACAAAGCGTTCACCCGTGTTGAGCGAGGCGTTCACCAGTAGTGAGCGACGGTCAACTAGTGACGGTTTTGTCACATGTCGTGGTGTTCATTGTGTTAATTAATTGGCCTTCCGTCTTTGTGTTTGCGTCCGAGGTAGATGTAATTTTTCGAGCTCCGTGATAATGGAGAGTGATATAAATATATAAACTGGGGCATTATTGATTTTTGGAGGCCACCACGTTATGTGCAAGATGGTTCCCGAACTTATCTAGAAGTTCATACCATAATTTACTATAAGTACTTTGAGATATGAGGCAACTAATATTTTGTTTGCCCTGATTGTTTCTGCCGCATTACTTTCGTTCTGTTCGTGGATTGCCCGAACATTTACTACAACGGCCAGGATTGAGTGGAGAGGAGAGGAGTGTATCATTATTATATTATTGCCACGTAAAGATGCCTAACGTTTGAAACTTATTGACGGACGAGAGGAAATCTACTACGCTTATCCATTGCCATGTACTTTTGATGTTTGATGGACGTTATTGTGAAGTGACTTTGTTTATTAATTGTCAACCATGTTTTCCCGTGGACCAGTTCACCTACCGGCTTTTGTCATGTATATTGACCATAATGTCCTGGAAGAACACCTGCTATCATTTGCGTATCCTGCATGATCCTCTAATTTATCCCAACGTAACACCATATAATTGGTGAGCCTATATGGTATTGGATCGATAATTTCATGGACATGGGCCTCACATACTTTACAAATCTACTGCTGCCGTTTAATCGGTATAGTCTATCGTCACCCATGTTCAGCGTGTTATTGTAAACACACCACCTCGTGAACTCAGTTATTGCCAGCGGGTCCAGTTGGATAACGAACTTTGCTATTGCGCATGTCCAATTTTCCAGTTTCTTACTCGAACCTACTATTGTTCGCCGTAACGTCCAAGATTACAATTTCAAGCCAACCGGTTGCCAAGTTTATTTCGTATTCCAGTCTACATCACAACATTTGTAAGATTCTTTCAAGGTTCAAGTCTATGCTACGGCGATGTCAAGTTATTTTGTACCACGTCAACACAACGTCTCAAGATCTACACAGTTCATGATGCCCATCTGACTGCGACCGTGTACTTGTTTACATTTTCATCCGTGCTTCATTTGTATTGAGGGACAGTGTTGTTCCCGTGTTGGCTCCTTTTTCCGGACTTGCATCTGGTCGGATTGCGATAAGATAAGTGCCTGTTTATTACACTCTTGTACCTTTGCCGTGGTATAAACCTTTTTGATATCTGTGTTATTCGTTTTCTTGGTTTCTATGTCTTTGTACAAATCTGTTGTTAGCGACACATGTCATTGTAAAATGACCGCTCAGTGGATGTTTCTATAGGTTTTGCTTACATTTCTCAAGCGGTGAAATTTCCGGCACGAGTTTACTCACCGACGTTTGGTTCACTGCCTGTTTAGTGTGACCTAATTTGTTTAGGTGTGCTGCTCCGTCCTTCTAGTTTCCAGTTCTTGTTGTGTGTTGGTTTTATTTTTCTTCTCCTTAGTTGACAACCATTCTGTTCGTAATGCTAGTCTGACCTTCTATCACTTGTTTACATTTATATATATTGTTACATGACCTGTCCTGTTTTCTTAGCAGTAAGTCTGTGTGATTTATTGGATTTTCTTTAGTTTTCCATTTGTATTCTTTTTCGTTCACTCACTGCTAGTATTACGTTGTCTTAGTTACCTGTACTTGTCCAATTCCAGTTTTTTTTTTATATCGTGCATTATAATTTCTTTTCTTTCTCTTTTCCCTCGTATCTTTACTACTGTTGGTCTGTCATACTATACTATTTTTTTTATTGATTAGTAATATTAAGAATCTATTTGCATTGATAATATTGTAAAGCACAAAGCTAGTGGATTTGTATAGACAGACTACGTGAGATACATTTATTACATAATATATAATATTGATAGTAAGATACTGAAGACGTAAATAATGGAGTATCAGGAATTTATTACTATGGGGAGGAGGATGGATTAAAGGCCCAGATCTTGAAGAATATGTAATAGGCCGTGTCTTAATTCAGGCGGCATCAGATCTGGGGGATTTTGCAGATTTTTATTGTCGTTCTGTGCCTCATATAATCATTGCTAGGGAACTGTCAGAGTTTCTACGGGCGGATCTCCGTATATTTCTGGGACAATACGTTCATGTACAACATAGTCAAGTATTAAAAAACGTACATCATGCTATACTCAACAACGATGTTCATGAGAAACAGATAAAAGACGACAAACGGTGTGCACAGGAAAATGTAAAGTTGTTCGAAGATATTGCTGATTAGAAAAAAAATTCATGAGTTGTTGGAGGTCCTGGACGACAGGGAAAGATTAATTGAGAAGTTAAACGAAAAGGTGAGGGCACAGGCTGCTCAAATCTAGGGTCTTCAGGTTCAGGTGGCCCGACTTCAGCCACATATGGAGAGCGCACAAAAAAGGAGATTGAAGAAAATGGCGACTAAAATGCCTTCAAAGTAAAGAAGAAAATTTAAGTCGTAATAAGTTGGCTAACTTTGAGACATTACTCATTGAGAAAAAGAGTAAAATGTAAAACCTGAAGAAGAAAATAAGAGGCAAAGTGAAGAAATTACTAAGTTACGAAATAGGGTTGATAACTTGTGAGAAATCGTTTTAAAGCATAAACTGTTGGCACCCTCAGGCGACAGTAGATGGGATGTGCAACGTACAGGAAATACCACGAGGGATGTTAACGAGTTATCTCGCCCGACTAAAGAAAAAAACATCTTTTCGAGGAAAGTACAACTTCCCTCGACACCACTCTGATGCCAATGTTTCCAGTCGAAACAATACTGCCTCCTCCAGTAGTAAGTCGTGGAGACATGCTCACAGTGCATCTGATCTTAAAAATGCAGATAAGGTCGTCAAGGGTGACGCAAAATGTACTAATAAGAGTCTGATTGCTACATGTAAGGTTGATGGTAATGATAGTACAAGCTTACCTGATCATACTTGACCCATTACATCTGTTAAAGAAGGTTTAGCAGTACCTTATGAGCAGTCATCTACAACATGCTCCAAACCGTTGGGATCGATTTCCAATAAACATCATACTCATCACTTGCAGTATGATGCACATTTTAAGCCAGTCACGACGCACAGACGGCAGATTAATCACCATGTCTCTCATTCCACTGCGATGGCATACCTTCCCAGCGCACGATTTTGTGCTGATAAAGCGAATGTAGTGGGTTCGCCCCCAACATTTGGTGGTATCAATACACGCTCACGCACTGTATTAGTGCGAAATATTCCTCCAAGTACAACATGGTGCGGACAGGCTGAATTTTTTCAGTACACTGATGGCGTCCGATATGTGCGTCTATTTTTCTATTCCCAATGTAGTGAGATATCCGTGATACACCCCGCCCAAATATAATAATATTACCGCATTTGAATTTTTTTTCATTACGCCAAGATACAATTTTCTACCCATCCTGACACCAGTACCCTACCAGCTTGATATTTGAGATTTTTCAACTATTGCCGGAAAATCTATAAATAAATTCTATAGTTGACCTTGTTTTGAAGGCCAATGCTACTATATTTGAAAATTATCTAGGGTCACAATAAAATCCAACCGTTAGAAAATTAAAACTAACTAATGCATTCTTTAAATCTTTTAATAAAAACAGCCTAAGCAACGGTTGTTATGGCAAATTTTTTCCAGTTCCGCCAAGGTTTAAAATAAAGCATTTAAATCTTTTGTTAGCCAGCGGGCAAGTCCCGCCCTCAAACACCCACTTTTTCTCTACCCGTACTAATTTTAGAAAACAACCGATAGACAATTGGCAGCGAACCAATTTTTTTTTTATCACGTCTGAGGTGAGAGAGAGAGGGAAGAGGGTGGTTTAAAGTGACAAAATAAAACCTAACTTGTAATTTGGAAAGTGAAACTAGAACCACAAGTATGCAGAAAAAAGGGGGGGGGGGAAGGAGAGAGAAACTGAGATAATTATTTCTACACAAATAAATAATGGGTACACAAATAAAAGGGATGTTTGAACCATTACGATAATGTTGTTTATTGAAAACTCTAATAGCTAGATAAAGGACAGTGGTCCGGTTACTAATCACTTTTCACATTTAAAATCGCCCAAATATTAACAGAGTTATGGTAGAAATTGAAAATTGAGACATACGGACAGACGCACTGAGAGACTGCTCAGTTTTGAAAAGCTTCGGTTGTTACATTTTCTACGCGATTTGATTGGGTACTGCTAGAGTAGAGGGGAGAGATAAAACTAAAGGGTGGCCAAGCGTACGCTGCCATTTGAATAATATTTGTGAACCTAGTAGATTAAGAACAGCAGCAGAGCCTTGTGTGACCCATTGCCTTTGCGTCTGGACGGTGGCTATCAATCCCTGTGCCCATTGATAGCCAGCTAATCTTTACTAGTGTGTGAAATATTCATTGATTGCGGTAAGAGAAATGTTTATTTATATCTTTTATTATATGTAGAGGCCAGCTTAAATAAGGCGCCCAAAACTTTTGTGTTGTGCGACATTGCCATAATAAAAAGACTTACGACATCCAAGAAGCACATGCCTAAAGCAGTCTTAGAAAGAAGTGTAATTGGATTTGAATATTAACATAAAATAAAAACATTACGACAGTAAGTCAACAGGCCACAGGCAGTCCTTTACAGTGTCACAGTGTTCTAATGACACATGATCACCTACTTAGCATGTTTGGAAAAGAAAATATTTACAGGTTACCAGAAGGAGAGTGTATGCCCCACCTGATTATATGGAAGAAAATAAATGTTTGAAGTGACAGTGGCGTTGTAGCCATAGGGGAGAAGAATGTAAACACTGGTAAAAACTGTCATACAAAACTAGGGTGGATGAAATGGGTAGTCGAGAAGAGCTGACCTCTTTCTTTGTTTTGAATGTACCATTAGTAACTTGTGGAATAATAGTAAAAATATGATATAAAGAAGGGACCATAACCTTGTCTTTCAGGGTTATATTGTACTATACCCAACACCAGAACTCCTGGAGAGGCAGAACCAGTGTGCGAGGTAGAAGCTGCTTATTTTACTGCAAGCCCCTGCCACATGTACTTCCAGGAAGTGAGAGAGACTGATCATTTTGTTGAAGATCTACACGTCAGCACAGTCAACAATATCCCAGTTAAGTTGACTGGCACATCGAGGACACATCAATAAAACGATTCCACTTTAAAATTGAACATTGTAAAAGAGGGGATGATGAGAAAACCCCAACCCTCCATTGTACCCAGTGTAAGTATAAGTCAGTGGGGGTACATACACTTTATTAGAGTTAGAATAAATATTTGTGAACAGAATGTCCACCTTATTTATGTAATTACTGTACATAAACACATTTCTTTGGTTGATTTGACAGTCCTGTACCAGAAAAATTAGGTTCAGGACAAAATTAAAATTGTAATATATTATTACCAAAATTTCAAACAAAGTCTTACTCACTTTGATATTATTGAGTTATACTTGTGTTTGTTGAATTAAAATATCACTATACTCACATTACCCTAGACACGTAGCCATATAATACATCACAACTATATAAAATATTGCACAGTGTGAGATCTGAGAGAGGTAGCGATAGGTCCCCTGAGAACACGTCATCATCATATTCAACTATTAGACTCTGGGTCTTACATAGCTTGACCTCACACTGTTGACTCATATATCTACTTATTTCTATCTATAACCTCTCAGGAACTATATCGCCACATATATTGGGGTCCTGTCCGGGGATTTGAATCTAGTACCACCATAAACCCAGGGTATCCCCATAAATATAAAAGTAATCTATTGTGGAACTTTGAAAGTGGATGTGTTGTCAGTGCTTATAATTTATTAGTATTATTATAGTCATAGTTGGTCATTTGGATTGTTAGAGTCATAACTTTGGTACAATATAAAATATGGCAGACTTGGAAAAGTTCAGATCTGCTGCAGTGCAGACTGCACAGGAAATGGGTATGGAAGGGCAAGTTCTGATTCAGTATGTGACTTCAGAATGTGATATGTTCATCGATAAGGAAGATAGGAGGTTAGCTGAAGAGAGGAAAATACAATTACAAGTAGAAGCTGATAAGGAAATTAAGAGATTTACAAATTGAGGCTGAGAAGGAGGCTAGAGCATTAGAGGCTGATAGGGAGGCTGAAATTAAAAGATTACAGCTAGAGGAAAAGAAATTGGAGGCTGAGGCTAAGAAATTAGAGGCTGAGAAAGAGGAAGAAGAAAGGAGATTGCAGGCTAAGAAAGAAGAAAAGAGATTACAGATGGAGGCTGAAAGGAGGAGAGGAGATTACAGAGAGAACATGAGCTAAGGTTGAAAGAATTAGAAATTCAAGGCCATGCTCCAGAAAATGGTAACAGCCCATCTACCTCTGATACTATTGCAAATCAGGGAGCCTCCAACTCAGCCATGGAGTTTCATTTAGATCCTTTCGTGGAGAAAGAGGATTACATAGAGCAATTCCTCTAACAATTTGACAGATTAGCTACTAATTATGGGTTAGAGAGGGAGAAATGGAGTTTAAAGTTATCCCAAGGGCTTAGGGGAACATCTTATGAAGTGTTCTCAAAATTTAGCAGAGACGATCAGGAAGACTATGACATTTTAAAACAGGCTCTTTTAATAAGGTATGAGAAGAATGGAGAATTTTACAGGAAGAGATTTAGAAATGCGAAGCTCCTGTCTGGGGAGACCTACCACCAATTCTCTGCAAGGTTGGAAACCTACTTGGAGAAATGGACTGCTCTGGGGAAAACCCAAGATCTTAAGGAAATAATCATGATAGAGCAATTGATAGAGTCCATGGCTAAAGACCTGAGAAAATTTCTCATGGAACAAGGTGCAGAGAGGTTGGGGGAAGTGCTCAATGTTGGTGAGAGGTATCAGGCAGCCCAGTCAGAAGTTGCTGGAGCAAAAAAGAAAGAAGTCGAAAATAATAAAGCCCTTCAAAACCAGAATAAATTTGACAGTAGAGATCAAGGTAACAGAGGTAAACCAAACTATGATAGGCAAAGGTTTGCCCCTAGAAAAAGAAACCCGCAATTCAATGACAGGAAACCTTACAGACCAGAAGGGAGATGGTTTAGTTTTTGTAAAAGGGACAATCATAACACCAGTGACTGTAAGAAGAAACCTCCTCATCACGCTGCATGTATGAAAACAGGAAACAAGGGACCAAAGGAAAGCCCTACTGGACCGCAGGAACCTTATCATCCCCTGTATGTGAAGATGTAGTATGCAATGGGGCTACTATTAAGTGCCTTTATGATACTGGATTGGATTTTGACTCAGTCGTGAGTTCTCACCTGGTGCACCCATATCAGTATACCACAGAAACAGTGGAAATACAAGGGGCAACCAAGGAAGTAGCAACTATGACACTCTTATTGCTAGAATAAATGTAAAAACTCGCCATGTGGAAGGAGTGATTAGAGCAGTAGGGATAAACGTTAGGCTGAGACAAGGTCACAATCAAAGGAAGGGGGAAGAAAAACCCAATAAATACTCATACATAGGAGATGGGGAAGACACAGGCTGAGGAGTCAGGTCACACAAAGCCGTGTTTACAGAAACTCCCGAAAATGCCATACTCGACTCCAATTCAAAGGAGATTTTTTATATTGAAGGAATAAACTAAATGTATTAGAAGGCTGGATAACCTGGATTCAAACATGGTCATTGACAGCTGGTACTTCCCAACTTCTTTTAGGGAAAAAGGTGTCCCCTTCTGTGGTCATTATGGGGATCAGCGCCAAAAGGGACTGCGTATAGCTTGTCATTTCTTATGGCATCAGGGTATAATGGATGATAGTCTGTTAAAGTAGATATGTAAAATTCTTTCTGGAACAGAATGCCAATGGGTAAGCTCGCAAAGCATTGGAATTGGAATGCACCTGCAACTCTAGGGATATGCCAATCGTGGGAACCCCTTTCGAAAGAGTTGCAGTTCATTAGTGTGGGACCTATTCACACGTACCAAGAGGAGGAACAGTTACATCCTTACTCTATGGTGGGACACTTGCTCTATGTGAGGAGAAGGCAGTAACGCCTGTCATCCAATCGACTCAAAATAACATGTGGCAGTGGCTTAACTTTACATTAATCACAAGGTTAGGTTTTCCCACCCAAATACTTGACAGATAATCGGTTATCACAGTTCAAGGGAGACTATCGGAGGATGTTTTTCAACGATTCTTACCAAGCTAAGGCAACTTTCATTGTAGACCGTTTTCTCCCCCAAGGGAAACGGCCACCAGGTGGAAAGATTGTATAACGGGACACTTATCTCCAACCTGAGAAAGTTGGACAACATGAGAAAACTAGACACGTGAGATCAAATAACTTTTTACCCGCGGTCACTTGTTTGATTATCGGGCATGTCATACATATTTACGAAGGAATGGCGCTACGCAAAACTGCTATTTGGCCAGACAGAACATATACATGGTCCATTGTAAAGCATAATTGAGGAAGTGGAACAGATGAAGCAAGGCAGAGGCGACTGTTACCCACTCATCGTTTTCATGTATGATGAACGGAGTCTGACCACATTCGCTTAAAAAATAGCTGGAAAATCGCAAATGAAAACTTATGAACACGGCCCAGGAAGAAACCTGCAGCATATATTTCAATAAGAAAGCGAAAGGGATAAGGAAGCCTAGCTGTGGGGCGAGGGAAAGGTGCACACTTCTACTAACCCGCATCAGCAACAAAAAAAAAAATAACTTTAAATTGGATGGCATGCGTCCTTACACTGTTTTGAAAAAAGTTTCCTGGAACTAACTACAAGATAGATCAGAAAGGTTAGGAGGAATCAAGTCTATCCCGAGAACCTTACTACAGAAATATACAATGTAAAGAATACAATAGGGAAGGGACACTTTTAATGACCTTAGCCATACTACCCACTTAGATGAAGAATGAACCATCTCAACCGTCTTATGAATACCCCTTGAAACCCTGTGGAAACGCTCCTGCAAAGGAAAGAGAACATTAAGATACATGACGACAAGGGCAGAGGGAAAAGATTTAAAAGGGTTCTGGAAGGAAAATCATATCAGGAGGTGTGTAAACTTACAGAACCGCGGGCAACACAAACTTGTTGGAATATTACATGAAAATACTACTAGACCCAACAACCCATCTGTATGAATAGCCAATACTATCCCATTCGCAAAAGAAAAAGCTTTGATATGAAAGAGGAAGAAGTAGATTTATCTGTTACAAGATGGGAATTATTTCTCACAGTGAATCTCACGTATTGCTCCAGTGTGTATTGTTGAGGAAACCCTCAGGGGCTCATAGATTACCGGACCAGGTTGAATTAGGCAAAATATTTTTCCAAGGTAGATCTCAGTAAGGGATATTACCAGATTCCAGTGAAGCCTTAGATTCGACTATATCTGGCTGTTAGCACCTCAGAAGGGCACTATGAGTTTAACATGTTACCGTTTGGATTAAAGAATGCGCCGAGTGTGTTTTCCAGAATGATGCAAAAACTGTTGGATGCACTGGAAAACCCATGTATTACAAATTTCATGGATGATATCCTCATCGCTACGGAAACATTTGAGGAACACGTTAACTCTTTGAATATGCTATTTGAAAGACTCAGAGAGGCAAACTTGACTGCTAGACCAACAAAATGTTGTGTGGGATGTAAGGAATTAGAATTCTTGGGACATACTGTACATCAGGGTAGCATGACACATGACCCCAAGAACCTGGAGAAATTGCAGAGAACACCCAGACCACAGACTAAAAAGGATGTGCGATCCTTTGTGTCACTTTGTGACTTTTATCAAAAGTACATTAAAAACTTTAACTATGTGTGTGCTCCTCTGACGGATTTAACTCGTAAAGGAAAACCGGATAAAATGGAATGGTCTGCAGAATTTGAATTGGCATATAATGGGTTAAAGGAAAAACTCACCAGCAAGCCTATATTGAAATTACCTGATTTGAGTCAGGAATTCGTGGTAACAACGGACGCTAGTAATGTGGCGAATAGTAATGGAAAGCGAATGGCAAAATCCGGCCAGACACCGCAAACACATACTTTCTGAGGGCAGGAAAGTCAGCACACCCCAAACCGAGTAAACCAGGTAGCAGTTTACCATCTCTTCTTGACTGCGCAAACGACTGGGAGATGGCGGTAGACCTACCTGGACGGGGGCATATCCAGAGAGTATCAGAAAATCTCGGAGACGGCCGGATATAGTGCTTCATTCTTCAGCAACGCTTCAGGTCATACTGATTGAACTGACCGTGCCATTTGAATCCAGATTAGACGAGCAACATTCATTCAAAGCGGCCAAGTATAGCGATCTGGCCGCGGATCTGAGACACGATGGATTCAGTGCAAGGGTCATGGTGGTTGAAGTGGGCGCAAGAGTGCTTGTGGCTGCATCAGTATATGATTTATTTAAACTGTTGGGGCTGAAGGGACAGTCTAGAACAAGGGCACTGAAGAGGCTTAGTGAAACTGCCGAAAAAGCATCAGGCTGGCTGTGGAACAACCGCAATGTGCAATGGAAATCGTGACAATAAACGCTGCGGTACAGAAAACACCAAAATTTTTCTAAGTCCACAACGCTGAGTTTTTTTTTTTTTGGTGTACTAGTGAAAGGGCTGCGACTCTGGGGCAACAGGCGATGTATACTATAGGGAAAATACAATTACTTTCCAGTACTTAAGTCTATGCTATTAATTGTGACGTCTATTTATTATATAAACAGTTACTTTCTGGCTGAAGTTTGTAGAGTTAGGTAGACCTTTTCCTCCAGTTCCAGAGAAAAAATAATCTTGTATGCAGCACTGTCACCCTAATAAATATGGGTTACATTCTAAATCATGTAAGTCGAGAATGAACGTATCCATGTTAAAACAACACAGTATCTTAGAAGCAATAAATGTAGTAGCTGGCGGGTTAAACATCTCTTGGTGTTTTGAGGACCCACCAGTGAATTTAGAAAGTTACTAAATAAGGTTATCGTATATCAAGCAACAAAAACTTCATTACGAATGTGTTTTTTCTGGATAGCAAAACAATAGCCAGGGATCCAGATCTCCAGGACGACCCAGAGTTCGCTGGGAGGATAACATTAGACATTACCCGAAGGACAGAGGACTAGAATGGAACCAAGCCAAAGGAAACACAGCTTACAGGATAACATGGCGCTTTCTCTGGCTAACCTCTACACCCCACGGTAGAAGAAAATTCATTGTATCTAAGATACAGTGTTGTTCTGACTTGGATAAGTTGATTCTCGACTTACATGATTTAGAAAGTAGCCCATATTCATTACGGTTACAGGGCTGCATACAAACAGATTATTTGTTTCTCTGGAACTGGAGGAATGGTCTACCTAGCTCTACAAACTTCACGCCACAAAGCCACAGTTAACTTAATAAATAGACGTAAAAATTAATCGCATAGACTAACGTAAAGGAATGATGAGATTTTAAGTCCTGTAGAGCAGGGGCTCCCAGCCTATGGTGTGCCTACCACATGGGGATACGAGAAGCATCTCACATGGTTACACATAATATTTAAAAAATAACTTGAGGATGTAGCTGTTACGTTTCGTTTTCTATCATGAATGTTAATATTATATTTCAGGGTGGTTTCTTTGGCCACGATACCAGCTAGGGTAGTAAATCTTTCTGACACCGCAACCAGCCAACACCACTTAGAAGCATTTACGTTACAACTGACTAAGTGGGCGAAATACAGTTTATTTTGGACAGCACGTAGCTCCACAAATAGATAGGTCATGCCAACAGGTACTGGCAGATAATATGAAGTGGACGAAATACCGTCGATAGTCAGTTCATGTCAGGAACGCTGTCACGTAGCTCTCAAATATGATTTATTTAAATGAACACCCAACACTGAGCAATTATACTTCTGGTCACTTCAGATAACTAGATGACTAGATATATCTCACCAAAGATCTATGTGTATTATTAATCATAGAACTCCATTTTAAACACTTTAACACACAGGACCTCAAATACATACGTCCACTCGCCATCACACACAATGCTCCCTGCCCCGTACTTCTGTCCCTCTAATCTCATGTGAGCCAGCCAAGCATAGCGGCTTAACGTCACTGACCCGTGTTTTCCAGTGACCCGTATAAAATAAACAAATAAAGAGCCCCACTGAGATAAACCTATATTAAGCACAATTGTTATGAATTTTTCTTATAATATTTCCCCCCCCCCCCTCCACCCGCAAAATAGTGGAAACAAATTGTTCATTATTTCTGTGGTGTGAGTATACCAACACCAGAGTGAAATATGGTAACATCAAATTTCACTATAAATAAGAACTATTATAGCACCCAGGTTTCTGCCATAGGGTAGGCAATTAAACACTAAAAGTGTGGTTGCTGTTTAATACCAAAGCCAATGTCTCCTATTAGACAAAATCCTATTTAACCGCAATGAGAGGTCGCCATAACTAATAGTAAACATATTTAAAAAAATGATGGTAGCAATACATGCACTCACATACCTCACACCGTCACATAACGCCTATCAGTCAAGTCTAGCATCAGTAGTCACTTAATTATTTTATGATCAACATCAAAAATGCAAAGCAATAAATAATATACAAATATACACCAACGTAAATATATGAAATGAGGCAGACAATCATAATAGTAAGGTAAATGAATGCAACATCTTTCGCTAAACAATTAAAGTCATGTGTACATCTGTTGCGAGCTGGTGTTTAGTTTGCTTGATATGGTGTGGTTGATGATGATGAGCAAATCGTGCTAGATGTAATGCGAATGTGTCTGGGTGGTCAATGGCTGGTTACAAGATGGTTCATAAGAAATGGACTTCAACGTCGGTGTAGTTGGTCCAACAAATTTATCCATATTTATTCACGTGAGATAATACATTACAGTTCATGGCATTCGATTCATAATACGAGTACATTTGAATGCTCCTATATCCTCCTTAGTACTTCACATATCTGGAATATTTACTAGCAGTGCTATCACGGTTATCACTGAAGTATCGAACCCCAGAAATGGAGTTAATATAATAAAGTTGCGATTTGCAATACTTCTCTGGAAAAACATATCCTTCCTCGAACTCAATGCTTCTGTTCGAAATCTTTATATAATATCATTGGCGACCTTCGTAAAATACCAATCAATAAATAGATCAGAATATACACTAAGACACACTAATATAACAAACCATGCACATGGTTAATGGTTGAAAGTGACGCTTTGCGTGCAAGCGTACCAAAAACTTAATTTAAAAAATAAATAAATACAACTCACTTCAAAATATTCACAATTTATCTTGGACACCACAACGTGCAGCTATCACTAAAAATCGGCTATCACCAATTTGTAAAGCGCGTTGTGTTACAAAACATTCCATATTGATTCACAAAATCCCGTGATGACTACCACTATTTTAATTGGCTGGTCGGGAGAAGGAATGAAACAGTGTAAATGTCTTCGGATAATACTTCATATTGATCCTTGTGGAGAAAGAATAATTAGTGTCACAATTTCAATGTTAGGGGAGGTAACTTATGCGTTTTTTTTAATGTTTTAATTTAAGGATAGGAATTTAACCATTACACAAATGCTAAATAAATAAAAGATTCTCGTTCAGTTTTAATCGCATCTGGTTAAAAACAAAAATATATAAAACAAAGATAATTGTTTTATGCCCACCTTAAGAAAAAACTGTTACATTATATTTGCGAATGTTGTTATTTGCTGTTATTAATAAACATTAAAACTATTTTTTACTTGATGCACATACCGATGAAGTGAAAACTTATCTGCTCTGCTACTTTTAATGACAATCCCGCTCTTTGCGACTTTCTTATGGTGTAAATTTATCGATAAGCGCTGAAACTCCAGCACTAATAATGCTGTGAAGACCCAATGCCTAGTATCAGGCCTTTGGCTAGGATCATGTGGCTAGACACAGGCCCAGTGCAGTGACATTCATGTGTCATTAGGTCCTTTGTGTGAGAACACAGAAGATCACTAGGTGACACATGTTGTCATTGGGTCTTCTTGTGTTGGGACATGTGGTTTTGACCAGAGCCGGGTTTGGGCGGGGAAAATGCGACCTCATGCGAGGAAAAAATATGCGACCTCAAGCGAGGGAAAAAAAAATAAGCGCTGAAACGCGTTTTTTATCAATCCATTGAGCATTTCTGTATTACAAAATATCCCATAATAACGTGACTAAGGCCAGCGCTGTTGTTTAAACGCACGGACAATAATTATACCGAGGAAGAGAAACAGCTGTTACAGATAAACACAATTCCAAAGAAGTTTCTGTTTGGATGTATAACGACTTTTTACGCGATGTTCATAATTTAATGGTATGTCTTCCACATACAAAGAGATGTTTAATCCGCTAACTACTAACTTCGTGATCTAGAATGTGGGCTACATTGTAAAACCCGGACACCCTTAGATTAGTTATTGTTTTCTACTTACATCTTAGTAAGATCCGTTGGAACTGGTGTGAATAGTCTACCTCGCTGTACAAACTCCATGCTTGAAAGTGATCGTTAGTTTAATAAACCGACTGGACAATTAATAGCATAGACACACGTAGTAAGAGTGAGGTTATATAAGACAGTACATACATATACAAACATGCTTACCTGTATGATTTGAACCTGAGACTCTGACAACAGATTTAGAGAGAAGAAAACAACTTTTACAAATAATGGATAGAACATAATAACAAAATGACTGAGGCAGACATGGTATAGCCGCATACGGATATCACATTAGTTAATAAAGATTGTCTCACAATGCCCAGTACCAGACAAAATAAGACCTGATAGACAGAAAAGAAATACTTTGGCAACATAAAAGAATTGACGCTTTTGTCGAAGAACTTAGCAAGCTAACAAGTTATAGATAAAACTGGCGTGTAATAGTACAGCACTTATCGTCTGTAGTGAATCAATGGCCACGTGTTCTGAGACAAGCTAAGACAAGTCACCTGTAAAATCAGTCACATTAGTCTCATGTCACATTTACATAAATGAATTCAAATAATTCAATCCATAAAAGTACTAGTAACCAATTAAAATAAAGAAACTGGTTATCTGTTTTTGCTTCTCGTTACAACCATGTTTATTATTCCAGTACTTAAATCATCTTATTTTATTCTGCCTTTTGTCTGTCGTAAATAAAAATGGTTCACATCAGTTCATCACTATCATTGGTTCAGTCAATGTTGAGATTTACAAAAAGGTTTAGTTATGTAAAGTGTTATTGTGATTTACTTCTCGTTTGTAAACAAACATATTCGTGGTACAGAAGGTCTTCGATATACGTCGCGCCGATATACGTCGTTTCGCATATACGTCGTTGATTAATTTAGGGATGGTAAACTCGATATACATCGTATATTTTCGCACTTATGCCGTTTGAACAGGAACGTACATGTGTATTTCCCTCCAATCTTCTCTTTCATCTTCTGTACTGAAATTCATAATTACATATAGCATATAACGTGTAAAACTATATAGAGTATGTACACAAAAAGTATAGTAATAAGTATAGTATTAACTACTTAATTCAAAAAGTCCATTTAACAAAACTGTACAGCCATTACTGTATACTGTAAATAATAATTTTAGAGAATATATAATGAAATAAATATGTAAATAATAAATAAGTAGTATAATTTTTTTTAAATCAACAAAGTAAATGACGTTAGATTATTTCTGACAGAAAAAAGACAGAGAACCTCAACAGCTAGTCACAGAATCAACAGCTAGTCACAGAATCAACAGCTAGTCACAGAATCAGCAGAAACTTCAGCTACAGTTATAGCAGCTTCAAGTGCTGAGTAGCAGCAATTATAACAGGAAGAATAATGTAAAAAGTAAATTATTTGTATGTTTTATTGATAATTTATTAGTGTATTTATAAATTCTTATTTAGCAATAGTCGGCGTCTGTGGACTAATGGATATGAACGCAGTTTCATAATCCAGATATACCAGGTTCGAAACCTGCTGCAGGCGGTTTGGTAGCAGATCGCTTTGTGTGGATTTTTAACAATGGTATAAGCGCCGTACCGTTCAGAAAGCAATGGCAAACTACTGAATGAAAAAAATTGCCTAGAAAAATCACAAACAGCCAATAAAAGCTGGGGTTGATTGCCACGTCCTATAAAGGAAAAGCAACTAACTATTTAGCAATTACAATAAATTATACTGTATTACAGTTTAGTGTACAATAAAATGGTCATATGCCTACAGACTTCCATATAAAGTCAAATGTTTAAGTTGGTCTGGAACGTTTCTACCACATAATATGAGTTCAGCGTTTCTCAAACTTTTTTTTTTTTTTTTTTGGTTTCAGGACCACTTTACACTCTTAAAAATTATTGAGGACCCTAAGAGGTTTTAACTATGTGTGTTATGTCTATCGATATTTACCGTATTAGAAAACGTGCATATTTATAGCCTAAACTTACTACCTTAGAAGCGTATTTACAAAAAAAAAATACACAAGCACACATTTCATTAGCCGTCAGAATGATGACGTCATTACACGCCATGTGGCGTCTGGAAAACTCCACTGTACACTCGTGAGAGAATGAGAGTGAAAAATGCAAATAACGTCTTAGATTATTCTAAGATTGTTTTGACCGCGCGGACCACATGAAAGGGTCTCGGCGACCGCTTTTTGAGAACCGCTGCATTAGTTTAATGGAAAATTGATGACCGATATACGCCGTTTCGATGTAAGTCGAGCTTTTTTGAGGAACATAAATATAACGTACATCGAGGATCCCCTATTTACATAACAAACTCACATAATATATTCTCACACACGATAATCATGGCTTTATATAGCAGATTAACATAATATATTGTCACACACGATAATCGTGACATTATATAGCAGATCACAGAATATATTCTCACAAGATAATCGTGACTTTATATAACAGACTAACAGAATATATTGTTACACACGATAATCACGGCTTTATATAGCAGAATCACATAATATATTCTCACACACGATAATCGTGACATTATATAGCAGGCTAACAGAATATCAGTGTCTTCCTAGCGCAGTGGTCTATGGTTCGATCCCCAGATGAGGCGGGAATTTTTTAGGCCACAAACGGCTCCTGGGTCGACTCAGCCCCAAATGGGTACCAGAGCAACTCTGGGAAGGTTAAGGCGGCCGGCGTGATGGCGACCACATCACCCCTCGTGTGCCAACGGTCAAGATAATATGGGCCTAACACCATATTCCCCAAATGCCTCAATGGGCCTGTAACGGGTTCCTTTTTTTTTAACAGAATATATTCTCACACGCGATAATCGTGACATTATATAGCAGACTAACAGAATATATTCTCACACAAGATAATCATGGCTTTATATAACAGACTAACAGAATATATTCTCACACAAGATAATCATGACATTATATAGCAGACTACCAACGGGCTGGTCACCCGTTTGCCAGTCACTTCGATTACGGAAACAACAGCAAATGGATTGATTTGCCGTTGCCCTAAAGACGCCAATAGGCGTGATGGGTAACAATGGCAAAGAAAACCTATCTGCTGTTGCCCTAAGACGCCATTAGGCGTAATGGCCACTGACTGCTTTGACGGTCGGTGGCTAAGGACGGAAGAAGAAGAAGAAGATATAGCAGACTAACTGAATATATTCTCATACAAGATAATCATGGCTTTATATAGCAGACTAACAGAATATATTCTCAAACGCAATAATCGTGACATTATATAGCAGACTAACAGAATATTTTCTAACACAAGATAATCTTGACATTATATAGCAATCTAACAGAATATATTCTCACACAAGATGATCGTGACATTATATAGCAGACTAAGAGAATATATTCTCACACAAGATAATCGTGACATTATATAGCAGACTCACAGAATATGTTCTCACACAAGATAATCGTGACATTAACAGACTAACATAATATATTCTCACACAAGATAATCGTGACCTTGTAACTGACTCACACAATATATTTATAACACAAGATAATCGTGGCTAGAGATAACAGAATGACATATACTATTCACACACAAGATATTCGTGGCTTTACATATCAGACTCACAAATACTATTCACACAAGACAATAGTGATCATCATCATGTGACGTATTCTTTCCAAAACGTTGTCTCCATTACAGCTGCTCTGAACGCATCACGATTCTGGGCAAGTCGACCTGCATCAGCCAAAGACAAGTTCAGACTCTCTGTGATGTCCTGGGTCCACCGTCGTCTAGGTCGACCCCTTCCCCTTTTTCCAGGGACCATGCCTTCCATCACTGTTTTTTTCCAGACTATTATGTCTTTTTATATGACCGAAAAATTTCAGATTCCTTATTGCGATGGTATTTAGGAGCCACTGTTCCTGTACGTTTAGTGAGTGCAGTACTTCTCTGTTGGTCTTTTTTTCTGTCCAGGGTATTCTCAACATCCTTCTGTAGCATTTCATTTCGAATGATGTAATCTTTTTTGCAACTGTTTTATTGAGTGTCCAAGTCTCGCAGCCGTATGTTGCTACTGGGAATATACATGCTCTGATCAGTTGTAACTTTGTTTCTTTGCTTGTGCTTTGCCATAGGTTTTTCATCTGTATTAGTTTATGTGAAGCAATTGCAAGTCTTCTTTTAATATCTACTGCACAGTCGCCAGAGCTGTTAATGATTGATCCTAAGTATTCGAATTCATTGACACTTTCCAGTTCTTCGTTATCAATTTCAATTTCTGGTTTGGTCTTTACTTTGTCTGTTGTCAATACTTTGGTCTTCTTGGTGTTTAGGTATAGATTCTGGGCCTCGCTGTGTTTTTTGGTGGACATAATTAATTGTGCAAGTCCTTCTGGGTTGGTCGATAGGAGGACTGTGTCGTCAGCATATCTGATTTCCGGGATCTGGTACCCGCCGATGTTAAATGAGTCAAACTCTGTGTGTTCTTGGTCATCTCTTATGTTTCTCATGATATTCTCGGCATAAATGTTAAACAGGTAAGGGGAAAGAGTACAGCCTTGTCTTACTCCTTTCTGTACTTCAAACCATTCTGATGTTTCCCCCTCTATTCTTACGGCTGCCTGTTGTTCTTGGTACAGCAGTGCGATGAGTTGTATAAGGTGGTTTGGAAATCCCATATTTTTCATAATACCCCATAACTGCTGATATTGTACACAATCGAAAGCTTTGGTGTAATCAATGAAACAAGTATGTAGGTCAACGGTGAATTCTCTACACTTTTCTATGATGATCCTCATGTTGAATATATGATCTCTAGTGACTCTACCTGGTCGAAAACCCGCCTGTACTTCGTTTATTTCTGTTTCTAGCTTTTGTTGCATCCTTTTCATTATGATTTGTAAAAGTATTTTGCTGGCATGGCTTATAAGAGCTATAGTTCTGTAGTTTGTGCACAGTTTCAGGTTGCCCTTTTTTGGCAAGGGTATGTAAATTGATCTTTTCCATTCCTTGGGCCAAATTCCGCTTTGCCAGGTCTTGCAGCATAATGCATGGTATATACGAGCACTGCCTTCTCCTCCTGCCTGTATCATTTCAGCTGTTATTTCATCACAACCAGGAGATTTTCCACTTCTTAAGTGTTTGATTGCATTCCGGACTTCCTCTATGGTAGGTTCTTGTTCACGTTCCGCTTCATTCATGACGTTGTTATCTGCCGCTTTGTTTATTTCCGTATACATTTCTTGACAGTACTCCTTCCATCTGTTCAGAATATCTTTACGTTCTGTTAGAGTGTAGCCTTTCTTGTCATTTATTGCTCGAGGTGATGATTTAAAGTTGCTGTTTTTCAATGTTCTTACTTCAGAAAACATATTCTTACTCAATCTCCGTTCGCGCATTTCCTCTATTTTCCTGCAGGTGTCGTTTATGTATTGTTGTTTGTCTTGTCTGACTCGTTTTTTAATCTGCTTTGTGTATTCCTTGTACAACTCCTGATTTTCTGTATCTTTTTTGGACTTCATTTTTCTTCTCTCTACCACCAACTTCAGTGTTTCGTCTGAGATGTATTCTCGTCTCTTTATACTTCTTTTAGGAATTAACCTCTGTGCATTTGTAATATGACGGTCGGTGGCTAAGGACGGAAGAAGAAGAAGAAGAATTTGTAATATAAACATCTCTGATGTTATTGGCAAGTTCATCTGGTGTCATTTCCTCCTGTACTGCCATAAGAATGTCAAATTTGTTCTGAATATCGACACTGTACTCTTCTGGTATGGCGCTTGTGTCATAACGTATTACTTTGTCGCTTGTAACGACTTTTTTCAATTTGATCTTGAAATTTGCAGCAAGAAGTTCATGGTCGGAGTCACAGTCTGCTCCTGGGAACGTCTTGATGGATGAGATACAAGATCGCCACCTTTGTTGTATTAAGATGTAATCTATTTGGTTCTTGCTTTTTCCGTCCGGTGACGTCCATGTATATAGTCTTCTAGGGTGTTGCATGAAAAGAATATTTGTGATGACTAGGTTGTTTTCTAGGCAGAATGTTGTCAAGCGTTCTCCTCTCTCATTTCTCAGGCCCAATCCATAACTTCCTTTCACTCTGTTTTCATGTTCTAATCTTTCATTTCCAACTTTGGCATTAAAATATCCCATTATTATCTTGCTTATTTGCTTTCTATAATGCATGTTGCAGTTCATTGTAAAAATCTTCAATTTCCTGTTCTTCAGCAGCTGCTGTTGGCGCATATGTTTGTATAATTGTGATGTTCTTTCTTTTTCCTTTCAGTCTGATTGTGACAATGCGGTCATTTATGGGATTATATACTAATAGAGAGGCAGCTGTCCTTTTAGACAGGTAGAAGCCGACGCCGCTCTGACCTCCTCTCTCTCTGCCTGAGTATATGAATGTTCCTACTGATGGAATCGAAAAGTGTCCCTGGCCCGACCATCTGTGCTCTGAGATGCCCAGGATATCGATGTTTAGTCTTTCCATCTCGTTCTTCACTATGTACTGTTTTCCTTGGTATAAGCTTCTGACGTTCCATGTTCCTATTTTGATTATTTTTCTAAGACCGATGACATGGTTTTCCGTGGTAACACAGTCAGGCTTTTGTCCGTCATCACGATTACCTGTACTGACGCTGCCAACGATCTCTTCCCCAGTTAAATATGATCTGCCTGGTCTAGGGGCCTCACCACCAGATCTTTGTGTAGTATTCAGATTAGCCATTATGGATTTCTTGGCATTGTACATCCAGTAGTTTGCCATTGCTTTCTGGATGGTTCTTGCCGCTTACCATTACAGTCCATGGTGCGCCCTCAGCCCGATACCAGGCCTTTCCAACTCCTGCCCTAGAAGCCGTTGTCAAAATATTATTGATCATCCACCCGTTCGGCCAGCAGTTGTTTGTACTGTTTAAGGGGGACCTCCCTTTTTCAATTTACTCATGTAGTTCTGCCGGCCAGTCAAAGCCGTTGCCCTGGGGGTTGCGCTGCCGTACACAAGCAGACTCGAGGAGCCATACATGAGCTGAACTGGAGTGGGGGAACCAAATAGGATCCAGGCCATCCTCAAAAAGACGAAGTGACTGCCTCTCACCGTGAGGTACTATCCCTTACACACTCCAGCCCTACCCCCTCCCCCCCCCCAATAGTGATCACACACGATAAAACAATTGGGACACAGACTATCCAGGACACACACAAAATGAAGCATATTAAAAGCTCAACAGAAGAGAATAAGTGACTATCTGCAGACTCCGCACGGGCCACCATAGATTGATACATCATCTATTCAACAAGCTAACTACCGATGAGTGTAACTATGGAAGTGATAAAATGACTGCTGAACATCTGCTTCACAGATGCCCCAACTGTCACAGAATGACCTCAACACTTTTCATTTCTTGTGTCATCCCGTAATTCATGTTGTGCTCTTCACGTTCTATTTTCCTACGTCAGACAATATGTGGTATTTTTGAGTCACTTGTTTACACTTCTTCCTGTAATAATTCGCCATGTCTGTTTACCTGATCATCTTCGCTGAGAGTCGATACAGGTAAGACCTGATTGGCCACTAGTCGTTTTAGTGTAGTGACACTAGGTGTTTGTGTTTGCACAAGGAGCGCCGTTCATGTGACACACACTAGAAGACGACCGAAATGTTGTAATCGCTTCAGGACAGAATTGTTACGAAGTCATTATTTGTGATAATGTAAGAAATCGTGAGTGTAAACACAAACGATAATCGACGGAAATAACAATTCCTTATATAGAAAGTGACTTTTCAAAAAATAATGCATAATTTTCATATGAGGAAATTGTTGAGATAAACGTCATAAAAACATGTATGATTGAATACAATTGGCTGGGATTTTCTAGATGTTATAAACAATACCTCTGACTGGAGCCTGGCCAGATAGTAACCACCAATAGCATGGTACGAAAGTTGCAATTTAAACTAACACTTTCGTCGGTTTAGAGCACTGTGAATTTCACCCCATCAAGAAAACAACCAGCTAGTTATAGAAAGAAATAGGATTATAATTTCATTTATCGGACTGGGCCTTATTTTAGCATCTTGTGGACTTATGACCCAGAAAAAATCTACCTACATTAACACGGAAAGACGAAATCGTAGAAGTCAGAGTGTAAGCCTGGTGTAAAGTAATACGCCAGACCTCGTGTCAGAGGCATTTTAAACAAGTTGCCTTTACTATTTATCTGAGCCAGGAGTCAGTATTCCCAAGAGATTTTGGGGTAAGCTGTACATTTCATAATTCTATATTTTTGATTTACTAACATGCAAAAATTGCTATTGGATGTTCAAGTCATACGAGGCTGGAAACCTCAGCATAAAGAACAATGATTTCATGAATAACCACTGCAAGAGCTGGTGACTGCTTTATGCTGGTTTCTCAAAGAGATCCAGAGCAGAGGTAGTCCCAAGATCCATATGGAGCAGGAAGTGGATGATGATAGAACTGATGTACATACTTATTATATTTTTCACTTTTTCAACCAGTGCACCTGTAAATATATTCAATATAAATGTAATGGATTTTTTCTGCTCACTGGGATTAATATTAATATTCAGAGAGGGTAAAGTTTTGAGGTAGATGGGATGTGGGAATTAAATAACGGGGGGATGCACATGATTGTAGGTCAGGAAACACAATACTCAGGAGAGTATCTGTTTTTCTTCTTTCATAATACTAGTTGGTAGTACCAGTAAAGGGTGCTATCTCTGGAACAAAGTGTGTGGTATAGGTGGCCTGCTGTCAACGCTAGACACCATCACCAAGCGGGTTTTGAAGACGCTAGACCAGCTTCGTGATTACTCCCTGATATTCTTAGAACGTGTGACAACCTCCAGACTTGACCAGTGACGTGAGTAAACCAGTCCATAACCTGCAAAGAACCAAACATCGGCTGGAGCAGGAACAAACAAATTTACTCGCAGCTAAGTACAAACTTAAAAGCTGCCAAGTGAAATTATTTCACTCAATTCCCTCAATATCTATAATATCACCATGTGATGATTATGTTTAAAAAAATAATGATTCATTTTACAGTATTAAATATAATTGCTTATTAAATAAATAAATAAATAAATAAATATATAAATAAATAAATATGTAAATATATAAATATATAAATAAATAAATAAATAAAAATAAATATATATATATATATATATATACACAGTACTTTGCAAAATAAATGGCAGTCACACTGCTCAGCTAAATATGCTGAAATCTAATTAAATATGCATGTTCTGCCCAAAATTTGCACTCCACTTAAGTGAGCAAACACTACCAAAAGTAAAAAAAAATTAGCGGAGAATAAAGTCCCTTGATAATAGAGCAGACGACAATTGCTAATTCTCATCATCATGTGACGTATTCTTTCCAGAACGTTGTCTCCATTACAGCTGCTCTGAACGCATCACGATTCTGGGCAAGTCGACCTGCATCAGCCAAAGACAAGTTCAGACTCTCTGTGATGTCCTGGGTCCACCGTCGTCTAGGTCGACCCCTTCTCCTTTTTCCAGGGACCATGCCTTCCATCACTGTTTTTTTCCAGGCTATTATGTCTTTTTATATGACCGAAAAATTTCAGCTTCCTTATTGCGATGGTATTTAGGAGCCAATGTTCCTGTACGTTTAGTGAGTGCAGTACTTCTCTGTTGGTCTTTTTTTCTGTCCAGGGTATTCTCAACATCCTTCTGTAGCATTTCATTTCAAATGATGTAATCTTTTTTGCAACTGTTTTATTGAGTGTCCAAGTCTCGCAGCCGTATGTTGCCACTGGGAATATACATGCTCTGATCAGTTGTAACTTTGTTTCTTTGCTTGTGCCTTGCCATAGGTTTTTCATCTGTATTAGTTTATGTGAAGCAATTGCAAGTCTTCTTTTAATTTCTACTGCACAGTCGCCAGAGCTGTTGATGATTGATCCTAAGTATTCAAATTCATTAACACTTTCCAGTTCTTCGTTATCAATTTCAATTTCTGGTTTGGTCTTTACTTTGTTGTCAATACTTTAGTCTTCTTGGTGTTTAGGTATAGATTCTGGGCCTCGCTGTGTTTTTTGGTGGACAGAAGTAATTGTTCAAGTCCTTCTGGGTTGGTCGATAGGAGGACTGTGTCGTCAGCATATCTGATTTCCGGGATCTGGTACCCGCCGATGTTAAATGAGTCAAACTCTGTGTGTTCTTGGTTATCTCTTACATTTCTCATGATATTCTCGGCATAAATGTTAAACAGGTAAGGGGAAAGGGTACAGCCTTGTCTTACTCCTTTCTGTACTTCAAACCATTCTGATGTTTCCCCCTCTATTCTTACGGCTGCCTGTTGTTCTTGGTACAGCAGTGCGATGAGTTGTATAAGGTGGTTTGGAAATCCCATATTTTTCATAATAGCCCATAACTGCTGATGTTGTACACAATCGAAAGCTTTGGTGTAATCAATGAAACAAGTATGTAGGTCAACGTTGAATTTTCTACACTTCTCTATGATGATCCTCATGTTGAATATATGATCTCTAGTGCCTCTACCTGGTCGAAAACCCGCCTGTACTTTGTTTATTTCTGTTTCTAGCTTTTGTTGCATCCTTTTCATTATGATTTTTAATAGTATTTTGCTGGCATGGCTTATAAGAGCTATAGTTCTGTAGTTTGTGCACAGTTTCAGGTTGCCCTTTTTTGGCAAGGGTATGTAAATTGATCTTTTCCATTCCTTGGGCCAAATTCCGCTTTACCAGATCTTGCAGCATAATGCATGGTATATACGAGCGCTGCATTCTCCTCCTGCCTGTATCATTTCAGCTGTTATTTCATCACAACCAGGAGATTTTCCACTTTTTAAGTGTTTGATTGCATTCCGGACTTCCTCTATGGTAGGTTCTGGTTCACGTTCCGCTTCATTCATGACGTTGTTATCTGCCGCTTTGTTTATTTCCGTATACATTTCTTGACAGTACTCCTTCCATCTGTTCAGAATATCTTTACGTTCTGTTAGAGTGTCGCCTTTCTTGTCGTTTATTGCTCGAGGTGATGATTTAAAGTTGCTGTTCTTCAATGTTCTTACTTCAGAAAACATATTCTTACTCAATCCCTGCTCGCGCATTTCCTCTATTTTCCTGCAGGTGTCGTTTATGTATTGTTGTTTGTCTTGTCTGACTCGTTTTTTAATCTGCTTTGTGTATTCCTTGTACAACTCCTGATTTTCTGTATCTTTTTTGGACTTTATTTTTCTTCTCTCTACCACCAACTTCAGTGTTTCGTCTGAGATGTATTCTCGTCTCTTTATACTTCTTTTAGGAATTAACCTCTGTGCATTTGTAATATAAACATCTCTGATGTTATTGGCAAGTTCATCTGGTGTCATTTCCTCCTGTACTGCCATAAGAATGTCAAATTTGTTCTGAATATCGACACTGTACTCTTCTGGTATGGCGCTTGTGTCATAACGTATTACTTTGCTAATTCTAGTGGCAGAAAATGGATACAAAGTCAAAGTGTATGTTAATTTCACAGCTTTGGAGTGAAGGAAATCAAACATGTTCCAACATTTCTGAAACCTTGAACATTCCTGAGCGGACTGTCTACAAAATTATGAGTAAATTAAAAGCAGGTAATGGAATCGAGCGAAAAGAAGGTAGTGGGAGGCCAAGAATTTTGGACACAAAGGAACATCGGCGTCTCGCCCAAATCGTTCGGGCTGGGCCAATGAAGAGTTTAGAAAACAAACGGCAGCGCATGATCGAGTTGGGAAGCCCAGAGGTATCTAACGCTACTGTCAACTGAGAGCTACACAGGATAAATTACACAAAAAAGCGGGTAATTTCATCACCATTGCTCACAGAGTCTCACAAACAGATGCGCTTGAACTGGTGCCACGAACACCAAAATTTGTCATGGGACAATGTGATTTTTTCAGATGAATGTTCAGTTTGGTCTTATCCTGCCCAAATAAATATTTGGACGAAAGACCCTGTAACGTCTGTGTACCAGCAACCGAAACATACCCAGAAATTCCATCTTTGGGGAGGGGTGTCAGCAAGAGGTGCCACCCCACTGTGTGTTTTCACAGGAATTCTCACGAAAGAAAGGTACATCGACATACTAGAGGAACACCTTCTGCCATTTATGCAGGTCATGTACCCCGATGGGTGCACATTTCAACATAACAATGACCCAAAGCATACAGCCCATACCAACAAAGCATGGCTGCAAGAGAAGAATGTGAAAGTGCTAAAGTGGCCCAGCAACAGTCCCGACCTAAACCCAATTGAAAACGTTTGGGCACTACTCAAGAATCATTTAAAAAAGAGTGGACTCAGAGACGTTGAACAATTGAAGAAGGTAGCTGAAAAATACTGGGACAGTCTGACTCACAATTACCTACAAACAGTTGTGGGAAGTATGCCTCGCCGCATCCAGGCTTGCCTTGCTGGAGAAGGCAACATTAGATTGTACTGAAACCACTGTTAATAGATAGGGGAGATACCAATCTTCCTCTGGACATACAGATTTTATTACTATTAGCTTCTATGAGTGTGCTGCGTTGCGAAAATATGACTGCCATTTTCTTTGCAAATACTGTATATACATATATGTGTATATATATATGTATATACATATATATATATATATATATATATATATATATATATATATATATATATATATATATATATATATATATACATACATACATACATACATACATACATACATACATACATACATACATACATACATACATACATACATACATACATACATACATACATACATACATACATACATACATATCAGAATCTTTATTCTCCATAAAATACATTAATATGTACAGACATGATATAATAGATACAACATGGCATATAGGAGAATCATTAGAATTTACATAAAGTGTTGAAGACGTCTCAAGTAGTTATATGTGGGTATGTATGTATACATACATACATACATACATACATACATACATACATACATACATACATACATACATACATACATACATACATACATACATACATACATACATACATACATACATACATACATACATACATACATACATATATATATATATATATATATATATATATATATATATATATATATATATATATATATATATATATATATATATATATATATATATATATATATATATATATATATATATATATATATATATATATATATATATATATATATATATATATATATATATATATATATATATATATATAAATATAATAGTTCTTCAGTCATAACTGACTATGGGAATGCGCCCCTGAGGTGACAGCCCTCACCTGCTTATTTTCCTGGTGCTCCTTTCGACGCTTTCTCCCCTCCTCTGCTTGTTGTGTGAGCCTCTCTTCGCCCAACTTGAGGTGGCGCCGTAAATAGCATCGCCACTTAGTGCGATCGGCAGCTTCATCCTCCCATGTTACTGGATCCATGTCAAGTGCCCTCATATCTCTCTTGCACACATCTTTGAACCTCAGATGTGGTGGCCCAACTGTTCTCTTGCCATCAGCTAATTGTCCGTAGATGATATCTTTTGTGATGCGACCATCTTCCATGCGGCGAACATGGCCAAGCCAGCGAAGTCTGCGCTGTCTAAGCAGTGTATACATACTTTGAAGGCCAGCACGTGACAACACCTCGACATTTGTCACTTTATCTTTCCACGAGATGCCGAGGATGCGGCGTAGACACCGTAAATGGAATGTATTGAGCCTTCTTTCTTGCTTAGCATAGGTCGTCCAGGTCCTGCTGCCATATAGGAGTGTGCTGGTGACGCAGGCATTATATACCGCAGCTTTGGTCTTCATTGTGAGTTTGGAGTTTCCCCAAACACGCGATTTGAGGCGGGTAAAGGTAGCTGCAGCTTTGCCAATGCGGCTGTCGATTTCTGTATCCAGTGAGAGTTTGTCATTGATAGTAGACCCTAGGTATGTGAAGTGGTGCACCACTGCCAATGCATAGTTATCGATGGTGATAACTGGTGCAGCACCCGCATCCTGGCTCAGCACATTCGTTTTCTTTAGACTTATTGTGAGGGCAAAGTCCTTGCACGCTTGGGTGAAGCGATTCATCAAGCTCTAAAGCTCCTGTTGGCTTTGAGTGACAACTGCAGCATCATCAGCGAACAACAAGTCTCTTATAGTGACCCTTCTGATTTTTTTTTTTTGCCTTCAGCCTTGAAAGATTAAACAGACGGCCATCTGACCTAGTGTAAAGGCATATTCCTTCAGTTGCATCTCTGAATGCATGTTTCAAGAGTAAGGCAAAGAAGATCCCGAAGAGGGTTGGAGCCAGAACACAGCCTTGTTTAACGCCACTTCGTATGTTAAAGGGCTGTGACTTGCTTCCAGTATATTGGACTGTTCCCTTCATGTCGTCATGGAATGACTTTATCATTTCCAGCATTTTAGAAGGGCAGCCTATTTTCAGGAGGATTTTGAAGAGTCCATCCCTTCTAACCAGGTCAAATGCTTTTGTGAGGTCTATAAAGGCGATATATAAAGGTCTTTTCTGCTCTCTTGATCTTTCCTGAAGCTGGCGGACAGAGAAGATCATGTCTGTTGTTGATCTACTAGCTCGGAATCCACACTGTGACTCTGGATATATGCGCTCAGCTAACTTGTGTAGTCACATTACGATCACTTTGGCAAAAACCTTACCAACAATACTAAGAAGAGAGATGCCTCTGTAGCTATAGCAATCACTTCTGTCTCCTTTATTTTTATACAGTGTTACAATCTTGGCATCTCGCATGTCTTTAGGAATAGCTGTCTCTTCCCAGCACTGGCACAGCATCCTATGCAGGGGATGTAATAGCGTGCTCTTACAGCATTTGATTAAATCAGGAGGAATCCCATCACTGCCTGGTGCTTTGCCAGAGGCCAAGCTATCAATAGCCTTGCTGAGTTCCTCTAATGTTGGTTCGGCATCCAGCTCCTCCATAGTTGGCAGACATTTGACAGCATCAAGAGCTGCAGGCGTAACGGTATTTTCTCTAGCGTAAAGCTCAGAGTAGTGCTCGACCCACCTCTCCATCTGTTCACCCTTATCGGTTAGCTTCTCTCCGCTGATGGTTTTTAGCGGTGCCGTCTTACTTTTTTAGGGACCAAGTGCTTTCTTTATACCGTCATACATTTGTTTAATGTTGCCTTTTTGCGCTGCGATCTGGATGCTCTCACTGAGCTGGAGCCAATAGTCATTTGCACAGCGTCGAGCAGTTTGTTAAACTTTGCTTCTCGTAGCCTTCAGGATCTGTAGGGTTCTAGCACTCGGTGAATGTTTGGGTATTCATTCATAGCACTGCGCTTAGTTTCAATGACTGGTGCCATCACATCTTATGAAGCATCAAGCCAGTCATTTGACTTTGCCGTTTTCTTACCAAAGGTGGCAAGTGCAGTACTTTGAATGGTGTTCCGTAGATGCTCCCAGTTCTCTGTAATAGTATCAATACGCTGAGGGCTGCTGAGCACTTTCTTGAAGGTCGCAGTAAATTGAGCGATCATGACAGGGTCTGACATCTTGCTGGTATCAATGCGTGGTTTCCCTTCATGTCTGACACGATAGAGTTTTCTTGGTTGTGCTCTGATTTTGCAGCAAACCAAGGAGTGATCTGTGTCACAGTCTGCACTATGGTACGAGCGCGTGGAGAGCACAGACCTGAGGAGTGGCCTTCTGACGAGAATCAGATCAAGTTGGTGCCAGTGCTTGGATCGTGGGTGTCTCCATGACACCTTATGCTGGGGTTTTGTATGAAAGTAGGTGTTGGTCACGCAGAGGTCATGGTGGATGTGACGATATTCTAAATACAATATCTAAATTAGAATATAAAATTAAAGTACATAAAGTCTAAAATAGGATAGAACTAAAAATTTGGGAGAGATTGGCGTCTTCACCTACGCCAGCGCATTAGTTTGATAACGCCTTATGGCCGAAATAAATGTACCCAATGTTTCTAAGTAACCTTGAAATAAATGTAACACTTTACCAAGTTCAAACAAATATTTGCCTAGGAGACAGAAGTATATAGGAAAACGGGGGAAGAGAAGGATAGATGGCCCAATGCTAATTCGTTTCGCGTTGATTTCAAACTAAAAGCCAACCGCAACGCAGTGGCAAGACTTGCCAAGGGCGATTTTCACAATACGATGAAAAAAAAATATGTAATTCTGAACCAAGGTACCTAGGGCCATAAAAGTTATATATTCGTGTGCCTTGGGACTTTCTAAGCAAGAATATGTTATCAATTACCCAAAAAGTCCACTAAATGACCAAATTATAGCCATAATATTATAGAGGATCCGACAGACTGTCAGGACAAGTCATGCCTGCTTATATTTTTTTTTTTGGCATATTTTGAAAACAACTTTGGGGAAAGAAGGTACGGGGAATTGGATTGGATAATATTTAAAGCAAGGCGAAATATTATTGGTTGACCTAAAAATACAAATCCAGTTAGTAGTAGTAACGCATAGTGGTTTGAGATATTTTTTTTAAAGTTCATTCAAAAATAAGAGATGCTTGGTCCCATTGGGCAAAGCCTTTTACATTATAGAAAAAGTAGGCTGCTCGCTGCCATTTTTTCAAAATATTCTGAGGAGCAAGCAGCGATGAGCAGACTTGTGCTTTGTTTAAAATACTAATAACAGAAAGCAGTCTGAACAGGGGCAGTGCTGAAAGTGTGCCATATTCTATTGCCTATTCATCGTTACTTGTTTACATTTCCTTGATATGTGGTAAGATTGATTTTATTGACCATTTAATTAAACAAGGGTTGGGTGTAAGAAAAGGCCATGTAAAAAGATTGTAATTAAATGGTTCCATAGCAGACTTAGGCATGGCCTAGATGTTGGTCCATCATATAATGGACTATTCAAGAAGTTTAGAACTACAGGACTATATATATGATGGTCATACAGGAACATTACACCTATCTTATTGCATGGAAAAGATTACTGCTGGAATGACAGAGGCGTAGCAGCCATTAAGGAAAAGAAAATAAAACTGGTACATATTGTTCCATCAAACTAGAGTGGAGAAGCTAGGTTTGTCAGAGAGAGCTGACCAAGTTCTTTATGTTGAATGTATTATTATATGTAACTTTGGAGGAATTAGTTTGATATTAAGACAGAAACATAACTTGCATTTACAGGGGTTTCTGCTGGCACTTGTCTGGTGCTGGTAATTGCTAATTGAGGAATTCTGCACAAATTATAAGAGTCTCTGGTACCTGCTTATAGAAAGGAAATTCAAGACCAGAGGAGACTGAGGTGTTTGGCCAAATCAACTACAACTGCTGTGATTCCAGGGCCCAGATAAGTCTTAGTATCTGGCCTGGGACAACTTGTCAGTGACTAAGAAAAATCTCCTGTGTATACATAAACATTCCTCTCAAAGAAAAAAATAAACAATCCTAGTGAAACAAAAGAACTTTGGGATGATGACAATCCCCAACCTGCCTCCAAGTTCCAGTTAGTTAAAATAGAGTAATTAACATAAAATTGAAAATTTGTAACAATGTACTATGGACATATTGTCTTTTGAATGTAAATATCTCGATAGATATATGTAAATATATCTATTTATCTAAATTGATTCTCATTGAGAGGTAGTCCTGATCAAAACAACTTTAGGCTCAGGACCAATAAAGATTAACAAAAGAAATTCTAAATATAAAATTTAACAACTGGAGTTAGTTGAGTTTATCATAGTACTTAGTATGTGTATGTTTTTGTATTGAGGTTCTTTAACATCACTCTTACATTACCCTAGAGACTAAACATAGCTCTCAATCATACTAGGCCAAAATATAACTTTGAGTGAGATCGTAGGTGGTATCAGCAAGGTACTCTGAAACACAGCTATCAATTGTCTACATCTCGGACCTTCACAGATTGACCTCACTCAAGTACAACTTTACCATACACCAACCTTCTTAACATCAAAACCCACCACAGTGGACACACAACTCTAAGAGCCGTTGTCCATTTTCATTCATCTTGCCAATACCAAACCTGCCCAGACATGAAGGCCATGAAACATTATCGGCCTCCACTCTAGCGTTAAAGTCACCAAGGAGAACACGCTGATCTTGCCTAGGTATGCTTTTGATGACTGCTGCTAGATTCTCGTAGACATCAACTTTAGCTTCTGAGGCAGAGTACAGAGTAGGAGCATACACACTGACAAGGGTGATGGAACCTGTGCTAGTTTGAAGGCGGAGCGTTAACAGGTGTTCTGATCCATTCTCGCCTGGTGCAACCATTTTAGTTAGCGATTTTTTGAACACAAAACCTACTCCGTGTTCTCTAGTTGTATTAAGATCTTTCCCTTGCCAATAAAATGTGTAGTCCTTCTCGCTCATCGTTCCAGTGCCCGCCAGGCGCGTTTCCTGAAGTGCAACTATATCCACCTGAAGTTGTTTAAGCTCATCATTAATTATGGTTGTCTTCCTTACATCGTTTACGTCCTGTAGGTTTTCGGATAGTCCAGTCAACATAGTTCGGACGTTCTAGCATCCCAATCTGAGAGTTTGCTTATTTCTATTATTCTGATAATTGCTTGGTGCAAGATTTTCTGTCCACAGTTCGGGTTTTACCCTAATCCCCATGCACCCAATGAGGAAAGCAGACAGTGGCGGGACAGCACCTTATTGACTGGGGGCTGCCCAGCTTGAAGCTGGCGTTAGCTGTCCAGTGAGATCCTAGAACCTCTCCCACTGTCGGAAGTAGCCCCTGGCGCCATGAACTACGCCAATTGGGCAAAATGCTTATAACCGGTAACTGCTACTTCCCGTATTTTGCCGACACCTATAGGGTGAAGCTGATGTGTCCTCTCCAGAGCGCGAGCTTGGACACAGATATATGGAGATCAAGCTGTTGCCCATGCAGCATGTTCCCCATCTCCACACAGCTGGTAGATCCAAACGAACGGCAGTAACCGATACAGTTTGGTACCAGCCACGTCGCAGGAGTTGCCAGAATAATGTCAAATCGACATTAGACTGCCTTAGGGACTCCGACTCCGGATTTATCCTTAGGGTTTACTCCCGAAGCCAATTCCATAAATGGATATTCCCGCAAGGCAGCGGTGGTTTGAATTCAGAGTTCCTTCTCTTAGATAAGCTACCGACCATGGATCACGAGCCCTATCTGCCCGAAGCTGCTGGTTTTAACGCGCCAGTCGCTCTCTTTTGCCCCTTCTCCCGTCTCTAAAAACAGTTCCGCCGGACTCAAATTGAGCCACACGTAAAGGTCAGGAGCTTAACTTGGTTGTCAGAGGCTGCTTGAGGCACGTGCCATAGGAGTATTTAATCTGCAGTGAGAGCTCATCCTCACTACAACTCCCGGCTGTAACAACCTTTGAAACTATATATATATATATATAGTTGATTTAGTCCTTTTGAGTGTACTGCACCCGTATGTCTCAGTTAATTTAAATACACGTAAAACAGAGCAACTAAATTAAGATTTAATTAAATCAGTTTGGGGCTAAATCACACAATATATCTCTTCATAAAAGTTGTTGGGTAGATAATAAGTTAACTGTGCTAAGTCACATTCAGCATTGTTCTTGATTACTGAGTATCTAGTGAAGACTCCCTCAAGGTAGAAGCACTCTATTGGCATCTCTGCCAAGAGTAATCTTGTGCAAAGGTAGATATCTTTGAAGAATCACATTAGATACTCTAGGATTTGACCATTGTTGGACCATCACTGCGGAGCAAATGAGAAACAACCCGTAACATCAACATAAGCGGAACATGGATAGCACATATGGTCGTCACCATTGTAGCAAAATCTGCGAGAATAAACGCTCAATTCTGTAAGATTTTGGCATAAAACGATAATAAATACATTAGCCCGCATGTGTCTGACGGTTGGCATCTTCGACGCCAGCAGCGCTGCTTTTTTGCACAGTGCTAAGCCTATAGACCGATTTCACGGTAAAAGTCTGACACGCTTTTAGTTTCGTTTTCGAGAAACACTACTAATATTTAACATTTGCCCGATCTGCTGCATACACTTTGTAGTCTAGCCTTATAATTAACGATTGGCGGAAGCGTGCCGCAAAATAACTATCTGAATTAACGCTTTCTGTCAACTTTAACGTAAAATTAGTAGTAATCCTTACATTGTTTGTTAGTATTACACGATACAATACTAATTATTAACGCCTATTCTTAACCCGCCCCGTCAACACCCCGCTTCGCTGACACAGTCTGCAATGCATATACACACGTTGTGGAAAAGCCAGCAAATGCAAAACCATGCAGACAATTTTATTTTTCTCCTAGTGGTAGCATTTCTGACGTAACTAAAACATGTTAATTATTTGAAAAATACATGCTAGCGAGATGAGGGAGAGGAAAGATGGCGGACTTGTGTAAAATTTTATTTGACGATTGACGATGACATAAATTGGAAATTTTAAACCATTATGTAGTTCCCCATAAAAATTATATGATAGTATGACGTAGAGTTCGCTGAGTAAGAATGTACTTTAAATAATATGATAGTCCCAGAATTAGAGAAGTTATTGAAGAAATACTAATATCTACGGACACTCGACCAGACAGACTGGCGTTCCTGCTTATGTTTTTTGTAACGTTAGGGGGACGCGAGCTTGGAAAAGAGGCAGGGAGGTACATTCAAATTCGCTTGGGTAAAAAGAGTATGAATGTGAAAGGGCAGCGGTAGGAAAAATGTAATCCTAAACGAAACATCTTTTTGTATTGGGCATGACAAAAGCAGACTGGCCAATCGACCACCAGACGCAGAAATCGTTCGAAATTATTTTGGTTTTTATTCAAACTGCTTTTGAATTCAAGTAGTCGAACGTTTCGATTGGCCAGTACTAGTAAATATTAGCAAAAGGCTTTGACTATTCAATGCCAGTAGAACTAAAAATTGTATTCAGATACGCTGAGAAACAGCTGTGTTAATTCTAAACTTAAATAAAGAATAAATTCACAGTCTGTGCAGTTCGGAGGAAGCTGAGGCCATTTCTTCACACAATCAGCGTCATTTGTTTATATATTTCTTGATTGTGGTAAGGATATTTTATGAAATTTAATATGTTTGGTCCAACTACAAAGTTAGATACTGCTATTGGGAAAAAGTGAAGGACATGCCGGGAGCAGACATTGTTGAGTCCTCACATTAAACGGTATCTAACTGATGTATGCTGTTATGATTATGTTGTCATATTATTGTATTAGCATATACTAGTAAGCCTCTGTGTTCAATGAACACTGTTTAACATTCCTGAAGCAAATATATTTGAAAAGAAAAGAAGAGAGTATCATAATAAAGGAAATGTGGTTACTCCACATTATTGTATGGAGGAAAAGTATGTGAACGTACAGTGGCGTATCTGCTATAAGGACCTGAGGTGTGGTCACAGCAAGGTGGGAGTCCTGTACAATTCGGGGCTAGTGCACTTGTAAGGCACGTGAGGCTGACAACATACCCACGTAGGAAATTAAGTGTTAGAATAAGTGATCAGAGATAAAAGGCCAGGGTGTCCTTTTGTTGCAGAGGGTCTATGTTCCTGTTGCCGGCTGGTGACCGGAAACCTGGTGAGTACTAATAAACGCCAACCAGTCTCCAACCAGACTTATATGCTGTCGAAGATAAAAGTAGGAGCTTTGGCGAGTGGTGAACTTGAAACTTTCTGCAACTACACATTGAAATATCTTACAACAAGGACTCCCAGGTGATGTGTTAGACATCTGGGGCATCTCTGACATTTTCTTGTGTTTCAAAACAATACACAGGACATTTATGGGGGTAGGCTGAACTACAGCCCTCATATACAGTGACTCTCCCGTTTATATGAATAAAGTGAATTCTTTTAATATTTCCTACAGGAAAGACATATATATATATAAATACATAATAACTTTTTAGTTATTGGGCAAATTGTCCCAAAATTTTAATTGTTCTTTTCTGTAAACTATCTTGTCCTTATTTTCAAAGACCTGTCCACAAGCTATGAATGGACAGGCAAAATAAATTGTAAAGAAGATTTGTTAAAGGAAAACTTAACTGCTAGTTTTATTATCTTCTTTATAGAAACTTAAAGTGTTTGACTGTTGTGTACCATCATTTCATTTCTCCCCTAGACACTAGGTACACCATACACCATACACTAGAGCCAGAATAGTGACCGTGTGAGACCTAGGGAGGTAGCGTTAGGTTCTCTGTACATAATTCATCTTCATCATTTATAGAGTCAGAGACCTACATGTGCTTGACCTCACACGGTTATAGCAGACACCTTTTCATTCTTTTAGGATACCATCATAACCTCCCCAGCAAAATCAACTTTGCTACAACCAGTCAGTACTATTTGCAGAAATGTTCTGTAGAGAAACAATTAGCCTCAAACTGACGACTGCTTTCTTTGAAAATATTCAAGTAGACGTCTGATAGTGTTTGAGAAAGAAGAAGTATTGTATTTTAGAACACGGCTCAATTGTCAATCCCCTATATGCGTGATTAGAAAGCTCATTTGTATAACAGACTCACGGACAATATAACCAGGTCAAGTGATGTCATTATAATCTTTCAAGAAACGTAACTTTTGCCAAGGGAAGTTAGTGGACTAACAATACAACAATAAAACTCACTGATATTAATGTGATATTATATAATTTTGGATTAAGTTTATAATTAAACAAATTATAAAGTACACGCAAACTGTCTGAAAAAAACAAACATTGTATTTGATGTTATAAATCAAACTTTAAAAAAATAGTTATTATTGGCTTATCGTCTGCTTTGTTAATTATCATTCTCTTTTAAATATGAGTTTGCCTCGTTTTAGCGAGGAGCGCCCCGTTAAACTTAGACGCAAGGTCTGACGGTTATATTAGGATGCTTATTCAAATATTAAAGCCTTGTGGTCTAGTATTTACTTACATCTGTTAATGACCATTTTTTGTCAGTGTTAATGTTCAACCCATAATCATAACTTATGATGTTTACTTGCATTATTAGTACTTGTAATTCTTTTTCACTTTCAGCTAACAAAACTGTATCATCTGTATATTTAAGTTTGTTTATTGATCCCTCCCGATGGTTAGTCCTGGCATTTCCTATATCTATTTGAAGCAGCTTTTCTGTGTATAAATTCAATATCCAGGGTGACAGTACGCAATCTTGTTTGACGCCTCTCTTTATATCTATGTATGGTGAGTAATTCATTCCAGATCGTACTGTAGTAGTTTGTTCCCAATAAAGGTTACTGAGTATTCTAATGTCTTTTCCATCAACAACTTCAAGGCATTCAATTATATTCTCATGATGGACGCTGTCAAAAGCATAATTATAGTCAATAAAAAATGTGTAATTGTTTTGTTGGGCATCTACGTTTTTTTTCTTCTTCTCATCTTCTTATACAAAATATATTGCATCTCCTGTTCCGCTATTCCGTCACACACCAAACTGTTCTACCTGAACTTTATTCTCTGCCTGACGTTTTGTTTTATTTCTTAAATGATCGTGAGCAATATTTTTATTGTGTGACTCATTAGGTTGATTTTGTTTTAAGGATCTACATTAAGATTTCGCACGTGACTAGTGTTTGTGATTGTTTTTGGTTGTTTCTTCTCTCTCTGTTGCGTAGTTCATCATCAAGCTTTTGTAGTTCTTCAGTTCAACACGGTTTGTAATTATGTCTTGTCTCTCTGATAACAGACTCGGTGGCTGCTAACTGGGAATGATTTGTAATGTTTACAGAACTACAGATGATCTAACTGGCATAAATGTGTAATTTTACAGACCTACAAACGAGCCAACTGGGACATATTTGTAACGTTCAAAGACCTACAGATGAGCGGACTGGGATATTATTGTAATGCTGACAGAGCCATAGACGGGCTCACTGGGATAGATTAGTAATACTGATAGAACTGCAGATGGACTGACTGGAGCTGAATTATAACGCTGTCATATAGGTTTTTTCAGATTATTAATAAATGGCATAGTGGTATGAGAAGGATTGTTGAAACCATTATCTAAAACAATAAATAGTTTGACAACCAATACGATTTCAAGTAAGCAGAAACTGCACATCAAACCCCAACTCCGACAACTGACTACAGAGATTACAGTTACATAACTACGGGTAGAAAAATAAAGCAGACATTCTACCAAGAACGAACCAAAATCGTAGAACAAGACAGATGGTTTATCATTGACATATCAAAGAAACAATAAACAATCCAAATAAATAATTACTTATTGCAATTTTAGACACCATACGTCAAATCATCATTGATGACGTCATAAATCAGCTGGAGTTACGGAAGACCACAATTAAATGTCTCAGATCTAAGGGTCTTTTATATTTGGACATGCGCCCTAATATAACCGACTAGGTTGAACGGGACGCGCCTCTCCAAAACGAGGCAAAAGTTTTACAACAAAAAAGGAAGACCACACTATCGGTAGACACAAGAGAAAACGAAAAACACACATGGATCTTCATTTCGGCTAGTACTTACTTTCAGACACATGAGGCAAACTTTTATAAATTTGGATCTTTTTCATGCGCCCTAATTACACTTTTATATTGTTACAAGTTTTGTGTGTGTCTTATGTTTAAGTTTAAAAGACTTTACAAAATAAGGAGTTTGATGCACATGTTAAAGTAGTGAACACTTATATGTTCTGTCACTTTCATTGATTTTATATTTAATCATTATACGTTTCAACCGTTTCACTCGCAGGCATAGGCTTACTGAAACTTCGAGGTGGCAAGACCTCAACTCTTGCCGAGTTCGATAATTCTTGGAATTTTCTGTGTTTTTTCCGGATTTTTTGTGCCTGTGTTAGCTTAGGCTTGTGCTTAGGCTAACTCCCTGTGACTTTGTTTAATCTAATTTGGTTTTAGTACCAAGAAAGAGAGAAATAAGAATGTCCGCACCTAACGTGCCCGTCATTTTAATTGATCTAAATGAAGACTTAGAAGGAGGCATGCTCCATAGACCAGGGACACTGGTAATTACAATATCAGGGCCGCAGGCCAGCAGGGCATCGTATTCGTTAATAGCCAGCATATTAGCTGGACCAGCCGGTGTCGGCCTGAGTGGCATTGCCACATTGTACCGCTTCGCGGGCCCTTATAAGTGGTATGCCACGTTAACAGCAGCAGCTCAGCTGAAACACTACAAGGGCCTGCACGGAAAAAGATTGGAGTGGACCAACCCTCAAATGAGCATTCAGATTGAGCACCATGACAAGGAAAGATCCAAGGGCGTGCTGTATTGGATGCCCCCCACGATGAAGCCCGAGGCAGTAAAAAGAATAGCGGCGGAAGTGTCGGGGGATAAAGACGTAGAAGTCTACAGGATAAAAAACGCCCACGACATGTGGAATTTCCTATACCAGCCATCCGAACATAGGATTCCGCACTTTATGCACTTGAAGGCCGCCGAGGATAAGGTACTAAGAATATGGGTGTCCTTGCCTGGACGAAGGATACAGTGTGCGGTGTGTGGGCAGGATGACCACTGGGTCAGCCAATGCCCCCCAAAAAAGCGAGCGGCACCCACCCAGGTCAAGAAAACGAGAGATCAGGAAGTGGTGGTAGATAAAACACCTGTAGAACAAAGCAGGGAAATAACGGCAGAACAGGACAGGGCAAGTGAGCTCCCTGCCCCAGAGGGCCCAGATGCCAGTGAGGGCGATGGCTATACTAAGGTCATCATTAATAAGAAGGGAAAAAAGAAAATAGAAAGAGACTCCTTCTCCAAGCAACAACGCCTGTAAGATCAAAAGAGGGAAGGCGAAGTGGAAGTATGTCGCCATGCAAACGATCCCCAAGCAGGAGAGACTTGTCACCCTCACCACCGCCAAGGGCGCCTACACCAGAGCCCTCCCCAAGGTATGAGTCTATGCCTATAGTCGACGAGCCAGAGCTGACCGGGGTCCAACTTGATGGATCCAGCCAGTCCCCAGCGAAGACAACACAGGTTCAAGAGAGGCTGTACTCCACTTGGGCGTCTGCGACAGAAGAAGATGTTATGGACTCAATGATGTCCCAAGCTAGTCTGTTCATAGACGGTACAGACTTTGAGGACGTAAGCGACGCATGAACTTACCCCTACAAGCCTTTCTTCCCTGCACTGGGGCCCAGTGCAAGCAGTTGTGTTCCGGCTTCAAGCAGGTGAGACAAGTGTGTTCCAGAGGTCTGATGACGAACGGTGCATGTGAGGGCACGCCCAAGCTGCACCCCAAGGTCCCCCCCCTGTGAGCCTTTCAGAAGTCGGTACAGAAAAGTACCAGTGCGGAAGAAGATGTGCCCCCTCCAGTGGCTTCAAGCGACGTTTATGTATTTATTTATAGTAAAACGTAAAAATACCTATAGTTTAGGCAGTGTTTTTTATGATTTAAGAGTTTTGTGTTCTTCCTTTAATGTAAATAAGTTTAGTGATATTTTAAGGTATGTTTTGACACCGCACACACACATTTAACATGCACACAGTTTTATCTAAACACCCCCCCCCCCCCCCCCCGTGGCGGGAGGGTCGAACAGCGCAGCTTCGCCTGCGCTAGGCCCTAATTATCAGGGCATAACGACTTTTAGCCAGCGATTAGTCACTAATGTGTCGAGCAGTCATAATACAGAAAACGGTCAGCCCTTAAGCACCGCTCTGTCAAGAAGTGTAGACACGGATGTGTCATTTTTTTTAGTCATAGCAGAAAACGGTCAGCACTCAGACACCGCTCTGCTGAATAGACTAATTACAAGTGACCAACCTACCTGTCTGCCATGCACAACAATTATAGCACATGAAAAGTTATCAACTAGCAATTTGTTGAGTAATTCATTTATGGCTGGAAACTACAACCGCAAACACAAGCTTTCACATTCCACGACAAGAGAAACCCATATCTTAGACTAGCTTCTAGACTGGACAGAATATACGCAAAAAAACAGTTACAACAAACACAAAACTTATCACATTAAAAATACGCTTAAATACACAGACCATCAGGCAGTATATATATTTTTAAGTACGGGACACACACATTCAAAATTAAAGAGATCCCCGCACTGGAAATTCAACAACAACTTGCTAAAAACGCGTTCTTCACAAATACAAAAACACAACTCATTCAGGGTTACACACAGGATATTCCCAATAACAACATTGCATAATATTGGGACCTGTTAAAAAACACAATAAGGGACAGAACGCAGATTTTAGCAACAATAATACACAGGGCTTTTAAGAAAGAACAAAATTTATTAGAAGATGCCATTAGCTTAACTAAACAGATAGATAAATCCAACCCACATATTTATACTTTAGAACAGCAATTGGACCTTTACAAGCAGTACACATACCAAGGGGCTTTACTTAGGACTAAATTAAACACTATTAGACAAGAAACACCCAGTAGACAATATTTAGAGATAGACCAAAATGTACAAAGCAGTAGACAGATTCACGAAATAGTAGACATGAATGGGAAACAGCAGACAGAGGATACTAGTATTAAACACGCCTTTTTTTAATATTACACAAATTTATACACTAAAGAACAAACTAATGTAAACATACAAGATACATATCTACACTATACAAGGCGTTTGAGTGAAGATGAGAGCAAGAAATTAGATGGAATTTTAACTTTGGAAAACTTCAAAAAAATAAATCACCCGGGCCAGACTGGTTGACCGCGGAATTTTACTTTTTCTTTTTCTTAATTTTAGGCCTCTTATTAATTAAAGTATTTGAAAAAGCCTTCCAGAAAGGAAAGCTTCTAAATAGTTTGAACGAATCTTTCATTTCATTAATACCTAAAGATAATGCTGACAAAAGGTTAATCAAAAATTACAGGCCTATTTCTCTTCTAAATACTGATTATAAAATCCTGGCCAAGGCTCTCACTCTGAAGCTCAAACCATTTATGCAACGAATGATACATGAAGATCAACAATGCAGTGTACACGGTAGAAACATTTGTAGACATACACACTTTATAAGAGATTTGATAACATACACGCATGATAGACAGTGTCAAAGTGCAATATTATCATTAGATCAGAAGAAAGCCTTTGACAGAGTATCGCATTCCTTCTTCCATAAAACTTTACAAGCAAACTACATAGGGGATTATTTTAGAACATGGATAGAAATTTTATATTAAAAAAAAACCACAGTAGAATATTAATTAACCACAGTTTAACTGACCCTGTTAGACTGTCAAGGTCAGTGAGACAGGGGTGTCCTTTATCGCCCCTTTTATACGTATTAACACTAGAACCAGTTCTAGAAAAAATAAGGCAAGACGTAAACATCACGGGAACTTTTGTTCCTGGTAGAGGTGAAAGGAAATTGTTGGCGTATGCTGATGATACAATATTTCTTCCAGGAACAATGGATTCTATAAAAAACACATTAGAAGTCTTTACAGAGTTTGGATACGCTAACGAATCCAAACTAAATGTTCAGAAATCTAGTATAATGGGATTAGGCAGATGGGCAAATAAAACAGATTTCCCTTTTCAGTTAATGCAAGTTAACAGAATCAAAATTTATGGAATAAATTATTCCTGTAACCCTCATGACCCCAATACAGATACATGGGTAAAGTTATTAGATAAAATCCAAAACATAATAGAAAATTATAAATACAAGACAGCTACCATTTTTGGAAGTAGCATCATAGTGAACTGTTTCATTATGCCTAAAATAATATATGTAGCAAATATACAGATGGTCCCCAAAAAGATTGTGACAGAAATAAACAAACTAATTAGGCCTTTCATTTTTAGGAGCACTATAGCTAGTATTAAACGCCAAACACTAATACAACCAAAAAAACAAAGGGGGGAAAGCCCTACAAGACATTAACACTAAGATTAAAGCCTTAAGGATTAGACACATAGGGGAGATCATTAAATACCCAGACCTTTACCCAATAGCGCATTACTATATGGGGATTAGGTTAACTAAATTTTGTCAACTCGATAATAATAAACCTCACTCTTTCGGCACCCCACCACCTTTTTATAGAATATGTTTACAAAATTTAAAAGGGAATGAACATTTAATAAAACAAGACACCAAACTCATATACAAACTGTTAGTTGGAGCACAGGAACCCTATTTAGGTACACGGATAAAACGAGAGTACAACCTTTTCATAACAGACTACACGCAGAGCTTCACAAACATTCATGCATTAGACGTTAAGCAACAAGCCAAAGAAGTCACATACAGGTTACTGTACAGTTTAACACCTATTGTGAGAGAGCGATCGGCAAAGAAAGCTGGCAAAGCGCCACCAAAGTGTAAACTGTGCAGTAGCAACACAATAGAAACAGAGGACCACTTGTTTTACACATGTAATACAGTGGCCCCCACCCTAAACAAACTAAGAACACTGATAGCTTCCAAGACACCGCAATCACTCAACATGTACCAAGCGGTCATGTTGAATACTTTACCTTCGATACCGAGACCGACGGAACTTAAATTATTGACTCTATTAGGGGAATTTAGATACTTAGCATGGACGTGTAGGAACAAAGCTGTACATGACGGCATACACTATGACCACAGAATATTTTCACAGATATACGAACAAATAACACATGATATAGCAATATGTTTTTAAAACTGGTTTGTTGTTGATACAAATCTGGTTGCACTTATACAAACTGTGTGTTGTGGGTAATCTGTTCTGGTCACCACTTATACCTGCTGGTGGTAGTGGCTGGTGATGTAGACATAGCGCGAATGCGTGTTGGAAAGTTCGACAAGGTAGACATCTATGTGGTAGTACAGACTTGCATCACAATACGTAACAGATGAGAGTGTGTAGCTTTCATCGCAGATAGAAGTGTAGATGTTATGTTGATGGAACCATATATCATACGTGTCATAGGCATGGAGTCAAAAATATAGATGAACAGCTGTAGACTTTTTTTCACTATTTATTATAGTCACAGCAACACGAAACGTAGACAAGTTCATATAAGCATGACACAGAACATGGCGGACGTGAAGACAGTTCATTACGATTGCATGGAAACAATTTCAATAAATATTCATTTCAATATGTTGCTGACTCCAATTTATCTATCATTCCACAACTAGCAGAAAAACATCCATCAGTTTCATTCTGACTTCAACATGTCAGATATCTTCTTAAGTCTCCCGACGACCCCAAACATGGCGGGCGACGAAATAGCATAGTCCATCCCTCTGGTCAGACGAATCGACAAAGATCTGTCCTTTCGAAGATAGTCTTATAACATTAATGGTACCACTGACCCAGTGTAATTAGCTCCATCGAGCATAGCAAATAAAGTACTCTGCATTACATACATCTGTGAGCTCTTTTCACGGTTTGACTCAAAATTATGTTCTGCAACCATTGCGAACGAAGGAAGTTTCAAAGTTCATTTTTACCTTGCTTCGAATTCCTATTACACCTTAATAGCAACTGTCGCCTTCCTGACGAACAGAATAACACAGGGGAACCTTAAATAACAAGTGGAAGAGTTTCCATCCCCTAAAGTAAATGCAGAGAAAATAAACAGACGTCTTGTCTGGCAGAACCCAGTTCATCTTGTTCTCTCGCGCCCGGAAGTCTCTTTCAAAAAACCCCCCAGTCTGGGCATGCGCTAACGTTTAACCTCTGAACTATATTCAAGTGGGGCAACTACATATTTATTTTCACTCGAAGCAAAAAATGAGTATTCGCCCTTTGATTAGAGTTCTAACGAAAAATACCTTAGACCCAAAATCTTATTAACAAATATTTTCAAATATAAACAATTATACAGACCAACTAAATTAATAGCTAGGAAACTGCACGCAACAGTTACCACACCCCCCGGGAAAAAAAATGAAACTTTTTTTTTTTTTTTTTTTTTTCTTTGGAAATACATCTAGGAGCAACATACAATAGGCTCACAACGCTCGGAAAATGCGCAGATGAAAAGTATTCCATATAAATATAACGCCTAATGTGAGGCTAAGTTGACGTATGGATCGACAAGTGAAAATATATCTCATAATCTCAGAGAAAGCGTTTCTCTAAGTATTACTATTTCCAGAGAGGTGTCACCAACTTATAATATAATACTGGCAATATCAAAATCCATACAAAAAATTCATACAATAATTCCATATTAGATATTATGAGTTCATGATTACCAAAGAAGAAAAAATCATGAAAAGACCATCGGTAAATATACATTAATGAACCGCTAAGTGGTGATACAATCGATATATCATATATTACAAATGTGTACATATTTTGATATAGAAAAAAACTGTTGTAGAGTTAGAAATATTAGAAAGTCCAAGACATAACAGTTAGGTGGAATCATGTGGGCATCTAGACAAAATGTCTGCCATTACATTTTCTGAGCCACGGATAGCTCGCACCGAAAAATGAAAAGGTTAAAGGGCAATCGCGTATCGAGTTGATCTCGAGCTCTTCAAATTTTTACTTTGAATAGCTGTAAGAGCTTTCTGGTCAGTTTCCACAATGAACTGCGCGCCAAGAAGGAATCTTTGAAGTTTGAGAATTGACCAAACCATAGCCAATAATTCACGGTCTAAAACCAAGTAATTCCTTTCTGTCGCATTAAGTTTTCGAGAGATATACATTACAGGATGCAGAGTTTCTAAGTACTCTTGCATTAGTGCCTCTCCGATCCCAGTGGATGAAGCGTCACTACGAAGAACAAATGTCTTATCTGTAGTAGGTAACATCAAGATAGGTGGAGTTAAAAACAAAGTTTTAATCTTATCCAAAGAAGATTGGCATTCCTGAGACCAGTGGACCATATTAGGGGACCCTTTCTTTAGTAACGAAGAAAGAGGTGCCATGATAGAGGATAGATTCTGAATGAATCGTCCATACAATTGTATAAGACCTTATAGACTTCTCACTTGCTTTTTAGTCTTAGGAATAGAGACGTTAAGTATTTTACTGGTATTATGGTCCTCTGTCTTTAGGAAACCATGACCGACACGGTGACCTAGGAAAGAAATTTCGCTAAAACCAATACAGGCTTTAGAGGGTTTCGCTGTCAACTTATGCTTGCGTAAAGTAGACAGTAATTCATGTAACCCCAAATAGTGATCTTCCCAAGTATCACTGAAAAGACAGATGTCGTCTAAGTACGCAATGACATCTGAACGATGAGATAGGATTCGACGCATCATGCGTACGAATGTAGCCGGGGCGTTCATAAGGCCGAAAGGCATGAAATTCCATCAAAACAAACCCCTAGGTGTAGAATAATGTCATGTTCAATGACATTGGTATGTCCAGGAATGTCAGTAAGGACATCCTGAAATGTTTGTAACATTGACGAGACTTGTCGCTGTTCCGCCATAGATAAATTAGGAGACAAAGTGACATTTTTCCATGTTTCACTAGAATGAAGTGGAATCATCGGAAGAGGGAGATTTACATCCGAGAAACTTGTTTCCTCATCCTGTATTACGGACAGGGACGAGTAATGACCATTAGGGACTTGAGAATCGTCCGTCGCCTGTAAAATAGGCTGCAAATAATCTGGACGTTCATGGAATTCCGTAAGCATGTTGATGTGGAAGGTTTTATGCTTCCCGTCAATATCGACAATATAGTCAACATCGGAAATTTTCGATATTATATCGTACGGACCTTTCCAAGAGATAAGAAGTCTGTTTTCCCTACAAGGTAGCAAAACAAATGCTTTGTCACCCGGACAAAGTTGTCGTAAGCATCCCTTCTTATTGGCAAATTGCCTTGCCTTCTGTTTAGCAAATTCAGAAGAAGAAGTTGCTAATTTGCATGCTTCGATAATCTTGTGTCTAAGCGTGATGACATATTCGTAAGAAGATTTTATGTCATCATCAATATTATCAGCGGTTATAAGATCATGAAGCAAAGACATAGGGCCGCGCGGTCGCACGCCAAAGACAAGTTAAAAAGGAGAAAATCCTGTATGTTCATTGGGGACCTCTCTGTAAGCAAAAAGGGCTGCGGGTAAAATCCTGTCCCAATCTTGAGGATGATCCTCAATTATCTTTCCAAGTAAGTTTTTGAGTGTTCTATGTAGGCGTTCGACCATCCCATTAGACATTGGGTGATACATACTACTCAAAGATCTTTCTATCTGCAGAGTAGACATTACTTGAGACATGGTATCCGATACTAGTTGGGTGCCATGGTCTGATAATATTTCTCCGGGGAATCCCAGACGAGAAAATATCAGCCAAAGAGCGTCTGCAATATCAGCAGTAGAGATGCTCTTCAGAGGAATAGCCTCTGGCCAACGTGTGCACATGTCAACACACGTTAAGATAAACTGATGTCCTCTGGCAGACTTGATCTTAAACGGACCAATAATGTCTATTGCCATTTTCTGAAACGGCCGAATAGAAATATCTGCAGCCTGAATAGGTGCAGCATGGCGTGGACCTTTAGATTTGACTTCTTGACATAGTTTGCAAGATCGACAATAAATCCGTATGTCTTTGTTTACGAAAGGCCAAAAGAAAGTCGCAAGAACTCTTGACTTAGTACGGGAAAAACCCATATGTCCAGCACACTTAGAGTCATGTGCGTGCTGCAAAATTTTCACTCTCATATTCTTGGGTACAAGAATCTGAGAATGCATGGACTTAGTGGAGTCTTGAACCATACGTACAAGTACGCCATTTTTCATTGTAATCCAAGATTTACGATTTGTATCTTTATTTGGATCACCTTTTGTTGCAAGAGTGAAGAATTTCTTTAAGGAGAGATCATCTTCTTGCTGTTTTATAAATGAGTCGCGAGAAATTACCAAGGGATCATCTTGGTTATGCGCTTCATTATCTTCAGTAGATGAAGTTTGAGGCATATTAAGAGCTTGTGTTCTTGTGACTACAGCATTAGCAGTTTGTAAATTTTGATTTTCCCAAACAGCAATTTGTTGCAGAGTGCATTCTTTGACTCCGTGAATACGACCGATGATAAGATCAGCGATCGGATTCGGCAGAAAACATGCGTGCACATCTCCCGTAAAGAAAGGAGTAGCAATATTGATGATAGCAGTAGAGTACTTATCTAAGGTGCCGCCGAATGTTACACATTTGACTACTTTGCCTGTGGCACGGGAGGATCTACGAGTGACTGCCTAACACTAATGGTGGTGCATCCAGAATCAAAAAGAACTGAGACTGGAATATCACTTACTAGACCTTTATGCAAGACAAAAGAACCTCTTCCATCATGTGCGACTGACGCAGGAAGAGCGGGAAGAGGGTGACCACAACTTAAAGTAGACACCGTAGTTGGTTCGAATAATGTTTTGCATTGGGGGCACTGAGATGCTCTCCCAAAATCAAAAGCAGAACATGCCATATTATGAGAGTCTTTATTATTATTAGTCTGATTACAGGACTCTTGCTGTGCAGAGTTTGCCTGATAATGTGATTTATGTCTTTTGTATTGTGATCTACCTCGATTATTATTGCCTCTATAATTGTTATTGTTTCCTCTATTGTAACCCCTATTTGGGTTTGAGTCATAGTTCTCATGATTACAATTATCATTCTCGTTATAATGAGAATCTCTTTAAGTTCAGTTTTGTTGTCTCTATGTTGGATAACTTGGATAGTTCCTATTGTGACTTCCCCTGCGGAAATGTCTATAGTTGTGACAACCACTGTATCGATGGCTGTCAGCTCGTCTCCAGTCCTTCGAAAAAGAGCCCTGATATGATCGGTTACCTTGGTTTTGATAATTATTCTAGTTACCCTTTTTATCAAACCTATTTTGAGCTCCTTGAAATTTGTGTGAGTAATCAGTATTGTATGGTGTTGCTGAAGCAACTGGCATGCTCTCCTTAATCTTAGTGTTGCCAAAAGTTACGTCAGGGTGTGCAGTGACATATTGGCAACAATATTCTTGCATTTGTTTTAGTGTTTTGGGTTTACGCTCATGTAGGAATTCAAGGAATGGTTTATTTACACAAGACATGATCTTGTCTCTAAGCAACAAGTCCATAAGTGCTTCATATGTTTTTTCTGTTTCGGATAGCTCAATCCATCGTGTAAATGTAAGACGTGCTTTTGCAATGAATTCTGAGAATTCTACCTCTGTTTCAGGTACAATGTCTTAAACAAAAGACGATAATCTTCCTCTGTTAATTGATATTTTTTTATCAAGGCTGCTCTAATAATATCATAATTATCCCTATCAGTCTCTTCTACCAAGCTTAAACTAGTAAGAGAATCACCTTTCAAATTCTCTGATAACTGATTAGCATATTGTGATTTATCCACATTATGAGTTCGAATTCAATTTTTTAGGCCACAAACGGCTCCTGGGTCGACCCAGCCCCAAATGGGTACCAGAGCTACTCTGGGAAGGTTAAGGCGGCCGGCGTGATGCTGACCCCATCACCCCTAGTGTGCCGACGGTCAAGATAATATGGGCCTAACACCATATTCCCAATATGCCTCAATGGGCGTGTAACGGGTTCCTTTACCTTTTTTTTTATGAGTTCGACAAGAGCGTTCAAATCTATCCAGCCAGAATGTTATGTCGTCACTGGAAGGATTGAATGCTGGTAGCTTGACCTTATAAGTAGAAGGTTTACCATTACTACCAAATGACTGATTAACACCACTCACATTTGTCCATTTTAATTTTTCTAACTCAAATGCTAAGAGTTTTTCCTCATGTTCCATTTTTGGTTTTCTCTCCTCAGCCTCTTTGTTTAGCTGCATTTGCATCTTTCTTTCTTCTGATTCTCTGTCTAATCTCTTTTGTTCAGCCTCAGCTTCTCTGTGTAGCTGCATTTGAATCTTTTTTTCTTCTGATTCTCTGTCTAATCTCTTTTGTTCAGCCTCAGCTTCTCTGTCTAATCTCTGCTCTTCCACCTCCCTTTCCTGTTGTAACTTTTTCTCTTCAGCCTCCCTTTCCTGTTGTAACTTTTTCTCTTCAGCCTTCTGTGCTTTGGCATATTGAGCAAGTGCAAACTCTTCTAACATCTCTTCAGTTTTACCCAAGGTTATCCCTTGCTTGATAAAGTAGTCTAAAGTCGACATAATGTTTAATAATATGTGACTAGTTACCTGAAATAATAATGCAATCTATTTCAAAGTAAATGGCAACAAGTTCTTAATAAACTTGATTAATCAGCTCACTTTATCCCAATCTCTGTGGGAGACAAGCCTTTTGTAAGGACTTGTATGATTAGTTTATAATAATGTTACCATCAAACATTTATTTCATAAGTGCAATCACGATATTAATAGTGTATGTCTAAGTATGTGTACCAATAGCATAACAAACAATAAACAATAATACGAAGACTAATATTCAGCACACTACGATAACATTCGCAGAAGTCAACTAAACTAAAAAAGTTAAACTGAAAGAACTCTCACAAAGGATGTGATGATAACTGCGAAAAGGTAAACAAAACAAATGACGTCACAGTGTATAAATATAAAGGGTGTATACAACTAAATGAAAGAAAAGATAAGACCTACAAATACAAACAAATCAAAACAAAACTGAAAAACAGAAAAAATATTACAGAAAGAACGATAAGTACAGCTCGACACAGCTAACAAAAATAGCAACAAATGTTGCCAGCAAATTTTCACTTAAGAAAATTGCTCCTACAGAACGCTATTATGGGACCTCTATAACGTGGTATACCCAATAATAGTCAGCTGCCCAACCTACCCGCGAAACATAAACTAATTTAATATACAAACAAATAACATGTAACACAAATACATAAATACATATAGCATGATTAATAGGTGTGTTGAGAAGAAGGCTTAATATCAGTATTTAAATTATAGTTTCCACCACAAAATATGTCACTTTATATATAATTATTGTTCAATAGTCAAGAACATTCATAACATTCAGCATTCTCAGGAATGATGTTCCAACTACGAAAAAAAAATCTTACTGCTCCTGCATCAAGAACTGCGGCGATGGTAGAATCGGTACTTGTCCTTCAAAACAATAGTAACAACGATCATGAAACTTTGCCTTCTAAATAGCAGTTTTGACAATAACGGAACTTGACCTTCTCGACAGTAAGAATCCGTGGCAACTTCAATCTGACAGGCAATGCTGGGTACTTCGCATTATGATGAAGATGATGTCTGCGCTCAAAATTATAGTCTCACCTTGACAACCCACGAATTTGGCCCACCACTGATACAAACAAGTTGATGCAAATCTGGTTGCACTTATACAAACTCTGTGTGTTGTGGGTAATCTGTTCTGGTCACCACTAATACCTGCTGGTGGTTCACTACTGATACAAGTATACTGCTATGGTGGTAGTGGCTTGTGATGTAGACATAGAGAGAATGCGTGTTGGAATGTTCGACAAGGTAGACATCTATGTGGTAGTACAGACTTGCATCACAATACGTAACAGATGAGAGTGTGTAGCTTTCATCGCAGATAGAAGTGTGGATGTTATGTTGATGGAACCATATATCATACGTGTCATAGGCATGGAGTCAAAAATATAGATGAACAGCTGTAGACTTTTTTTTCACTATTTATTATAGTCACAGCAACAGGAAACGTAGACGAGTTCATATAAGCATGACACAGAACATGGCGGAAGTGAAGACAGTTCATTACGATTGCATGGAAACAATTTCAATAAATATTCATATCAATATGTTGCTGACTCCATATTATCTATCATTCCACAACTAGCAGAAAAACATCCATCAGTTTCATTCTGACTTCAACATGTCAGATATCTTCTTAAGTCTCCCGACGACCCCAAACATGGCGGGCGACGAAATAGCATTGTCCATCCCTCTAGTCGGACGAATCGACAAAGATCTGTCCTTTCGAAGATAGTCTTATAACATTAATGCTACCACTGACTCAGCGCGTCAGGTACTCCAAATAACTCCCTCGTACACCAGGCGAGTTTTCATTTCCACAGTCATAATAATAACAACTGGTAACTCATCTGGTCTTCCACTCCAGATAGTTACATTAGGCTCTATGAAACAGTAAACATTGTGGATTCCTCAAAACGTAGACTTACTTCTCCATGTACTAAATAGACCGCTAACATGCGGGTTTCAGAATAATATCTGTTCTCCTGGGTTTCTGGGCAAATCTGAGACTAACAGTCTTAATTAGCTCCATCGAGCATAGCAAATAAAGTACTCTGCATTTCATACATCCTTGAGCTCTTTTCACGGTTTGACTCAAAATTATGTTCAGCAACCATTGCAAACAAAGGAAGTTTCAAAGTTCATTTTTACCTTGCTTCGAATTCCTGTTACACCTTAATAGCAACTGTCGCCTTCCTGACGAACAGAATAACACAGGGGAACCTTAAATAACAAGTGGAAGAGTTTCCATCCCCTAAAGTAAATGCAGAGAGAATAAACAGACGTCTTGTCTGGCAGAACCCAGTTCATCTTCTTCTCTCGCGCCCGGAAGTCTCTTTCAAAAAACCCCCCAGTCTGGGCATGCGCTAACGTTTAACCTCTGAACTATATTCAAGTGGGGCAACTACATATTTACTTTCACTCGAAGCAAAAAATGAGTATTCGCCCTTTGATTAGAGTTCTAACGAAAAATACCTTAGACCCAAAATCTTATTACCAAATGTTTTCAAATACAAACAAGTATACAGACCAACTAAATTACTAGCTAGGAAACTGCACGCAACAGTTGTTTTACTGAAAACTTGGTCATGATACAAAGCGAGTAGCTTTGAATGTAAATACTTCCTCTGTAAATAACATGTAAAGTAAATACTTTTTATCACATATGTCTTCATAAATCATCTCATGGTAAGGTGTTGATGTACTTAGAATCTTTATAGCCTCATTCATTTGTCCCATCATTCAAATATTTTTGCCTTTTGGTTGTTGTGTAGAAATATTGTAATACTGTTTGGGAGAGGACTTTTGGTTTTGATTAGTTATAATATTGTTCGTGAATATTGATATTGGTTTGTTGTTATTGCTTATGTGGGTATAATGGGGGATAAGGGGGGGGGGGGATACTTTATATATTATACTTTATATGTTTATATCTTACATCATGTTTTTACATATTCGAACTCTTGTAAATAACATTTATGGTGTCATTGACCTAATAAAGGTTTTAAAAAAAAAAAAAAAAGCAGGCATAAAAAACGTGACACCAACATGCGCCCTAATATAACCATGTGCCCGGCACAAAAGATCAGTACAGTGACACTTATGTGTCATTATATCATTTGTGTGAAAACACAGAGGATCATTACAGTGACACTTGTTTGTCATTGGGTCTTTTTGTGTTGGGACATGCGTTTATGTTGGGCGTGTTCCAATGCGACTCATGCGAGTTAAATGGGACTTCATGTGAGAAAAAAATATGCGACCTCATGCGAGGAAAAAAACAAAAAAAAACTTGACACCAACTTGTTAAGGATAGCTTTGTGATAATATATTATAGCATGTTACTACACGCTAGCACATGTCCATTTTATGTGAGGAATTGTGTTCACCTGTAGTCAAACTACTTTTTGCACGAAGCGTTCATCCGTGGTGATTGACAGTCAACTAGTGACGTTTTTTTCGTAACACGTCGTGGGGTCAGTGTGTTGTTTTATTTGAGCAGTTCGTATTCGTTCACCGGTTTGAAGTGGACGTGATTTCTTCTAAGCTCCAGGATTTTATGGAGAGTGTGTATTTTCCTAACTGGGACATTAAATGTATTTTTCAAAGGCCGGCACCTTGTTTAAGAATGTTCTAGATGGGGAAGGAAACTTATTGAAAAGTCTTGTATAACCCCTCTGTGATATTTTCGTAAGGAGTATCTCAAAGATATTGAGGTAACTGAGTTTAGGTCACCATCATCAGTTTGTTCCGCCACATTACTTGGGTACCGGGAATATTGCCCTACCTATTAGTACACGGCTAGGATTGATGAGAGATTTAAGGATATCTCTCAATATATTTACTTTTACGATTAACAATGGCGATGAAAAAAGCCTGTTGATTGAGGCTCGTTATTGACTGACGTAACTGCTTATCGCATTTACATGTTTTTCCTGCCATATACTATGCCATGTATATATCTTGATGGATGTCTCCTTGTGATGAACGTACAATAAATGTCAACCATGTTTTCCCGTGGACCTGTTCACCTGCCGGCTTGTGTTGTATATGCTGACCATAATGTCCTGTATGAAAGCCTGCAATCATTCGCGTATCCTGCATGATCCTCTATATTTATCCCACCGTAACACCATATAATTGATGAGCCAGTATGATTTTGGATCGATAATTTCATGGACATGGGTCTCACATACTTTGCAAATCTACTGCTGCCGTTTAATCTGTATATTCGATCGTCACCCCTGTTCAGCGTGTTATTGTAAACACACCACCTCGTGAACCCAGCTATTATCATCGGGTCCAGTTGGATAGCGAACGCTGCCACTGCGCATGTCCAATGTTCCAGTTTCAATGTCCTATTGTTCGCCGTAACATCCAAGATTACAATTTCAAGCCTACCGGTTTCCAAGTTTATTTCGTCTTCCAGTCTACATCACAACGTTTGTAAGATAATTTCAAGTTTCAAGTCTATGCCACGGCGATGTCAAGTTATTTGTACCAAGTCAACACAACGTCTCACGATCTACACAGTTCATGATGCCCATCTGACTGCGACCATGTACTTGTTTACATTTTCATCCGTGCTTCACTTGTATTGAGGTACAGTGTTGTTCCAGTGTTGACGCCTTTTTTCGGACTTGCATCTGGTCGGATTGCGATAAGATAAGTGCCTGTTATTACACTCTTGTACCTCTGCAGTGGTTTAAACCTTTTTGATATCTTGTGTTATTCGTGTTCTTGGTGTCTATGTCTTTGTACAAATCTGTTGTTAGCGACACATGTCATTGTAAAATGACCGCACAGTAGATGTTTGTATAAGTTTTGCTTACATTTCTCAAGCAGTGAAATTTCCGGCCCGAGTTTACTCACCGACGTTTGGTTCACTGCCTGTTTAGTGTGACCTAATTTATTTAGGTGTTCTGCTCCGTCCTTCTAGTTGTCAGTTCTTGTTGTGTGTTGGTTTTGTTTTTCTTCTCCTTAGTTGACAACCATTCTGTTCGTAATGATGGTCTAACCTGCTATCACTTGTTTACGTGTATATATATATTGTTACAGGTCCTGTCCTGTCTTTGTTAAGCACAAGAAGACAAGTACAAGTGACCAAGACAATGTAATAACAGCAGCAAGTAAACGAAAAAGAATGCAAGTGTGAAACTAGGGAGAAAACAACAAATAGAACAGATTAGTTCCATCAATTCTATGCATTATTTTTTTTTTTCTCACCAGTGTTTTGTTTTCTTCATGATACATTCTGATATTATTGGTCAATAATATTGATAATTCATTTGCATTGATGCTATTGCAAAGCACCAGTAATTTGGTACATTAACTAACTACCTTAACTAAGTAAGTTCTTTAGGGCACAGCGGTATATAATATTAACCAAAAAAAATTGTGTTGTTGAAATAAATAAATTATAAAGCAATTTGCTGATAACTAATAGACTTAGTGAGTCTCAGTAAGAATTTAAAATGTCTACGGATGACATGATCTCTGTGCTGGAGGTGCTGCTCCAGGATGGTAGGGATAATAGACTTCAAGGCCCAGCACTTGAGGAATATGTGATGGATCGTTTTTTATGTCAGGCGGCATCAGATTTGGAGGACTTTGTGAGTTGGAATTTTCATTCTGTTCCTCATATAAATATTGCCACGGACTTGGCACAATTACTGCGTGTGCATCTTCGCTTTTTTAAAATCAAAATACCTTCATGTGCCACATGGTCAGGTATTAAATAACATACACCGCGCTATACGCGACGACGTTGTTCAGGAGGAACGAACGATAGAGGATCATAAATAAAAGGAAAAATCTCTTACGAGTGAGTTACAGCAGATAAAATTAGAGTACGAGGAAAAAGTGTCCGTCCTGGAATTTGATAAGAGTGTCTATGGTGAACTAACTAAGCTTAATACTGCTTTAAAGATAGACTGTGATGCACAGGTAGCACAGATTTAAATACGGTGGTTGCGTTGTCTCTGTTTACGACTAAGCCGTGATATCTGCACCTTTCGGTCAACACATCCGACTTCAGCATGGCATTTTTTAGGAGGTGGAGTGCGGTCTTGACCAGCTCTCGTTCGCTGGTCCTGATGCAAGCAGTACAGCTATGGGTCGCTGACTGCATTCACTATTGCTGCATCTTGGGGTCCCAGAATGTAGATAGGAGACTAAAGTGATTTGGAAATTATTAAATTAAGAAAGAGGGTTGATGGTTTGTTGGATGTGGTGTTACACCAAAATCTATGGTCCCACATAAGTTATAACAAACCTGTTGTACGACATGCCATCAGTACTAATAATAATGTTAAAATATCAGCACACCAATCATAAAGCTACATGATAGTACAAACTTACCTGATCATACAATACCCATTACATCTGTTAAAGAAAGTTTAGCAATACCTTATGAGCAGTCATCTATGTCACAGAGTTTTATGATCATTAAATTGCCTATATCCTCTTCTTTTACCCATATCCTCTACTTTATTATCACTCTTTACATTTTTCCTGTATTTTTCGCATCCATTCGTTTGCGAAAAATATTTTCTTCCCCATTCTCAACTTTACCGTTTTCTTTCTCATACTGGTAAACGCATTTATTACATAACGTATCAGTCTCTACACTAGACGTTAAAATGCAGACAGAGATAGCAGACATGCGTCTGTATTTTTCTCATGTCACGGGCGTTTCGTCAGGCTAGTTCCCGGTTAGGTGTCATACCGTCTAGCATTTTCACCTGACACTAACGTTTCTCTCGGGAATGAGACATATAGTCTGGGATTTTCCATGACACCCACGCTTCTCGGTCAGTTTGTTAACGTAGGTGTGAAGACGCACTGGTGGCTGTTACGGCATGCGTCTAAGTTACGTAAGTGTTAAAGACGGAAAGGGGAGATTATTTCGTTTTGCGAAATAAACGTTCACCTCTTTGTCTGTTTGATAGATATTAACCAGAGTTTGAAACTAGATTTTCATTCTTGCAGTAGACAGATCGCTGTGCTAGATCAAATATCTGTGTTTTGGCGAAGTCTGAGTTTCTTGGCCGTTTTGCCGAGCTCTAGACTACCATTAGTTTGCAGTATTCTAGTTCATGGTTTAGTCTGTAGTTCTGTATGGAGGTAAATATATTATATATAATATCTAGTATTTTGTGAGTGTTTGAAGTGATAATCGTTTATTTCATATTTCACTAGTTAGATTTGGTGCAGAGTGCTTAATTTATATAGTCTGTATTATTTTATAGTGACGTGTTTCAGTGGAAAGCAGAATAAATTATAATTTCTAGCTTAAACAACAATGTTGCTATAACGAATTTAATTTAACTGCTAAATAATCAGACGGGAACCATTTTTCTAAACTAACTTATAAATGCTAAATGCCTCATGAGTGTTGACGGAATACGTATGTATTCCTAATTCATGAGGATTGATGATTTTTAAATATATAACTTATTGCACGGGAAGTTTTAAATGATAAGTCAAGCTGTACGCTTGCATTTTAAAAACGTAAGTTATATTGAGTACATAATATGTAACATATTTCATACGTGGTTTTTCTTTATTCAGTGAATACTGGGGTAACCCAAATTTTGCCGGGGTTTTGTACAGAGACATACCTAATAAATGCTTATACAGGGCCTTTAAGCCAGCACATATTTCTACACTAACTCTAATGTACATGCTGCCATGGGAGCAGGCCAGCAATGCCCTCCAAATTAGTACATCAGTCAGTGGTCTCACAAGTGGATCTGAGTATAATGATCTGCAAAAACGAACTGCTACATTGAGTATGATCCAAGAAAGCTATCCCGATCAATCATGGATACATGCCTATACAGATGGATCAGCAACTAATGCTGTTAGGAATGGAGGTGCCGGTATCTTTATCTCATATCCTGACAACCACTATGAGACTAGGCACATTCCCACTGGTAAATTCTGTTCCAACTATACAGCTGAGGTTCAAGCTCTAGAGCAAGCTGCAAATATGATTTATAACACCAACTCTGACTGCCACCAGGTAGTCATCCTCACAGATGCACTGTCTGTCCTGCAAGCTCTCAAGGGTGGTAAACTCCCGCATCTGAGAAATGAACTAAACAAGGTAGCTGCCAAAAAGAGAACTATACTTCAGTGGGTACGATCTCATTGTGGTGTACCCGGAAATGAAAAGGCAGATAAACTTGCAAAAAAAGGAGGAGAATGTGAACAAGAAGATAATGAAGTCACATACTTTGAGAAAAAGAGAGCTATCCAGACTATCAGAAGAGAACAGAACCAACCCAAAGACGACTATCACACTCTCGACCGGCAGGGACAGATAACTATTTTTCGCCTCAGGACAGGGCATAACAAACTGAATAAACACGTGCACAAGCTACGATTGTCTACTTCACCGCTGTGCACATGTGGATTAAACGAACAAACTGCTGAGCATGTTCTACAGGATTGTCCTCTGTATGACCAGTTAAGAAAGATATACTGGCATAATGACTCAACACTAAACTCAAAGTTATATGGAGCTAAAGAGGAACTTCAAACAACAGTCGAATTAATCATGAGAACTCGTCTGACGGTGTAAACATCAAAGATGCGATCGCAAGAAGAAGAAGAAGAAGCACGTTAAACATTACTCGGCAGTTGGAAATCATAAAGAGTAGGCCGTACGGCCGCAGCCGGGACAGAGTTTACACAATTAAGAAAACCTACCCGATGTAAAAATATTTATAGATTGTGTGGTTTCTGTATACACACATTGGGATGCGCGCCGATGCTTTGGAGTTCGTGCACTGTGCCGAGATTCTCCTTGTGAGCTAAAGGAGGAGATCGCAGCACTAATGGAGTTTTCCGTGTACAATGTAGATGGTCCTTAAAACCAAACAAATAAAACTCTTCTACCTTGGTGTGTAGAGGTTAGCCAGAGAGAGCGCCTGTTGCGGTCAGTTTGCTGGGTCTATAGTATGTAAAATGTACCTGGTTAATTTTGGAGACTTTAATTAAATAGTTTCTTGATCAAAGGGGGGGGGGGGGGGGTACTCATGTTTTACTGGGATTGTAGTTAACAGTGATGGTTATCCCACTTGTCTGTTAACCCAGCGTCTAATTTTAGAACCGATGTCAGCTTTTCCTGACATGTTCACCCATCTGAGTTTAGCTCAAGGGTCTAGGGTCACGACGCATGCGCGAAGAATCTGGTGCGATTTAAGACATCCTGAGTTAGGTAAGTCGAGCTGTAGTTTTGAAATGGTCAAGACAGTTGTGGGGAAAGTCCTCTGTGTGTTCAACCAAGATGGTTAAAGATTGTTCCCCAATTTTATATTCTGATGCGCCTAGGAGGCGAGTGAATTTTTGTGATATTTTTTCTGAGGGACATTAAGGTAATTTACCCTCAAAACAGTTTCTTTATTGCCAGAATGATATATGACTTTTTTGTAGCCAGCTAGCGACTTTTACCTGGGCGGGAAAGAGTCCATCTATGAATACCAGTAATGGAGCTCACGAAGTATTCTAATATTATATGCACTGGGCTGGTGTATACCCAAAGAACTTTACAGGTGCTGTATCCCGCTATCTGCGGTGATACCATTTAACAAGGTTGGACTCACCCTGTTTGTTATAGAAATATCACGGAGGCCATCATATCTATAAGCCCACCATATTGCGCGGCCTGCTGTAGACCCATATATATATCTGACTTACTGATGTCAGAAAGGAGTTGTCTAAACTCACATATTTGCTGTATTTTGCTGTAGTTGACGAAGGTGGAATTGTACGAGATCAGCTTTATTATATACATGCACCGCTGGCTGATGAACTGTATTCATTCATGCTATGTCCTGAATTGTCAATGACTATTTTATGTTGATGTCGGCGTACCTGTCGTTGTGATGTATTAAAGTCAATCAAACTTAAGAGGTGTTCCAAGAACCATGTGAATTACTGCATGTAATTACTACAACAAGTGTGATGTCATTTAGGTGCATTGTCTTCCACGAACTTTTATACACGCATTTGCATTCATTGAGGTCTACTCACACTCTATATTAATACAACACCTCAACACTTTCAAGTCATCCAAATGAATGCCAGCATTGTTGCGGCCAACCAGGGCCTGGATATAACTATGTCCGCCTGTGGGGGTTTAGAATCGTTTCCAACATTGATACTGGACATTCTTCAACATTCAACTCTACATTTACAGTGGCCAAACTGAGCCTGTCCTATCTGTGTCACGGACACCTGTTTCGCTTGGACGAACACAGACCATTCCTGACTGTTTACATGTATAGTGGTCAGTACGGGCTTCTACATTACGGGCCTTTACATTTATGGTATCCAGTGTGAGCCTTCTACGTCAAGAATAACTGTTACAGTTATGGTGTGCCAGCTTGATGGGGCTATTTTGGAATTTATCAAGTCGTCTACGATTGAGAGTACTCAGCGCTGTGTAGTCTGTTGACACATCAACTACCCCAGCTTAACAGGACGTAACTAGGTCAGAAGGTCAAATTACTATACCTTCATTGATGCAGTAGTATAGAAGGTCAAGTGCCGTTACTAGTACTGTCACTGTTTGATAGAAGCAAGTTCAGCTGCGGTATTTAAGAAGGTCAGGTGCCGTTATTATCCCGTTATCTTCATTTTGGAAGCACGTTCTGATGTGTTTTCAGCGTTGGATCATCTAATCCTTAGAATGCTGACGATAGTTCTTCATCGTTGCTATTGTTGACGATAGGAGTGTAAAGATAAGTGGCCTTTTTATTGTTGTGAACTGTGCCTTGTATTGTGTTTTGAACTAAGCCTTCCACATTTAAACATCCTTGTTTATGCTTTATGTGTTTACCTGTTTACATGTTATGTGTTATTGATATTTCTATTATTTTTATTATTCCCAATATATATAATAGGAGAAAGTTCAATATCCCGGGAGCGAGACCCTAATATATGTGGTAAAGTGGGATGATATAAATATTTATAGGGGACTTAGTGTACTGACTGAGATCAGCTGTGAAAATATCTGTATCTAATAAGTGTGGTGTATTACAGATGACCTTACTTGCTACCACATTTATATCTTAGTCAGAATTATTCTGGAATATTGTGATGACTACGTTGAATGACTAGGGTTATGATAATGATGAAGTGTAAGTCACAACAACAACAGACAGATAAACAATTTAGTTTAATCCACAACTCTTTACATCACGGTGACACTCACACACATAAAACACTCTATACGACTATCTTAAATGAGTCACGTGTTAAAGTTTAAAAATATATGTATTAATTCCTTTCAATAATAGATATCCTGATTCAACTACACAGTGAACCAGGAATCACAATCAAATGCAATTACAAGTTGTATGTACACAGTTTATATATATGATCTTTGTATTGACATATTTTATTATAATTATTCTATGTGTGTAATTTGTGAAGTAGTACTATGAAGTAATACTGGCTTTTCAAGCTAGGTTGTGGTTTGTCATCATGACTTCAAGTGTTTACTTATGGTGGAAATCGTATTTGGAAAAGTTCACAGTTCCTGTCAATTGAAACAATTTATTGTCCCTCTTTATTTAATATAATGTCAATTTTAGAGGGGGGCACATAAAATTGAGCTGCTCTGGCCAAAGAATCTTATCTTCTGTGAGGGCGGCAGGCAATAGACTCCTCTGCTCGCTTGCTTCACCGTGTTCTTGAGACACCTCACTAGTCGCTATCTGGACCAAGGGGTATGCTATCAGCTTCTGGATTCAGCAAAACTCAGACCAGGTGCTGCTTCAATAAGTTAGGACCACGGTCCCTGAAACCAGAAGGTTGTACCTCCTACTTCAGAACTAATTTATAATCTGTTTCCACACTGAACACAATACATAACAAACACTGAGTTCAGAGCGGTAGGCCAACTGCTAGCTTCATCTGAAACAATTTACACCAGTATTCTCCTCCTAAATGGTTACTACGCCTCTGCAATTCCAGCATTAGTTCCTTCTAGTCAATAAAATAGGTGTCAGTGTACTATTTGGTGATCCCATGCATTTATAGTTCTCTTTGACAAGTTTTGTTCAGGTTGGAGCACTATCTAGGCTTTGCCTCATGTTTGCTACTGAACCACACACATATACAGACATAAATTATCAATTCACATTCAATTTTCATCAAAAAGATATCAAATATGTCAATCTTACCACAATTCAAGGAAATAATAAACAAATACGTTGACTGGCTATGAATTATGGCACAAATTCCGATCTGCCTCTGTCCCAGGCTTTTATTTAGAAAAATATGCACTGGAACTCAACGTACTGTTTCTTTGTAAGTTTATTTTAAAATGTGGCACTGAACAGACGCTCCTCATTGACTATATCAACGGATCTAGCCAATAGGGCCATGTTTACAAAGCTTTTGAAAAAATTTATCCTTCCTACGTTTCCCCTAACAACCAAAAATAGTATTTGCAATCCGACTAATCATGTTTAGCCTTACATATCATTCCCTCCAATCAAATCGGATTTAACATGGTGGCCTATTTCCCGTAAAATTGTGGTTTCAAAACATGCCACTGTGCGATTATGATTTGGTGTTGTCTGACAGCACCACTCTAGTATTATGGCTATAATTTGTTAATTATTAAACTAATTTCTTAACACCTAACATATTCTTTGTCACCAAGTCCTAAGGCACCCAAATATATAAATTTAATGGAGCTAAGTGGCTGCGTTCAAAATATGTATTCTAGGATAATCGTGTATTTTTTTTTTTTTATTGTTTTAGAACCGCCACCTGTCCTGCCTTTTCGACTGTTCTGTCAGACTAATGTCAGGATTTCAGACATAAAACAGTAGAATGTCATGTTTCCTAATAAGCATTAAACATGTTTTTTTAAAACCTAACCGTGTATTGGTAGTGTTTTTTATCACTGTCTATTTGAAAAAAAGTTAGTGTTTCATGCCTTTCGCGTTGGGGGTGGCATTAATATTAATCGCGAGACGCGTGTTAGTGTTGCATACGTCCTCCGTTCAGCCCTCTCTCTCTTTCTATCCTAAGTCCATCTGTCCTTTCGTTTATGTTAACGTAGTGTATAAAATGAAATTAATGGAATATTAATCTAGTTCATTACGCAGTGTGTCTATCTCAAGGTTTTCTAAGAAATATAGTACACGTTTTATTGTTTTGTTGAAACGCGTGTATGCTGCTGTAGACTTTAATAGTAAACGTGAAAGCGTGAGAACATGCAGACGAAGAAGAAAAAGGGGGATCTCGAGTACAGTCATTGTGACAGCACTGTTCTTTACCATTCTTCTTTCCCTTTTATTGAATTTATGTGTTAGGCTTTACATTTACCTTTTAATTTATATATGTGGATGTAGAATTTCACGACAAATTCTCCCCACTTAAAACAGACGTTATACGTCAGTCTATAATTCTATATACACATAGAGAAATTTATGTCTATGCCTGGTGATTTCTTTGATTTTCATCGCACGGATGGCGGCTTAGAAAATCTGCATCACCGTTTCGCTGATTTCATTTTGATCATGGATTAATGCAGGTGGGTCAATTCAAAGTAGGCACAACTCAAGAAATTTGCCCCAGACCTCTGCAATCCAAGAATCCATTTCAGATATGTTACTGTACAGCTGCAAGTGTTACGGCTTGTCTTACTACTGCTTAGCAATCAATATTCACCATTTTTTTTTCTCTGAGTCTGCTCAACGACATGTCCAGAGAAGATTAGATGTTCCTCAAATTGTACGTTATGAGGAGTTGATCTATATGGTGATATCTGAGTTGTGTAGGGGATCCAATAATTTCCTGATCAGCCTTAATAAACACTCGGACTATCCTCAATTCAAAAAGGCAACAATGGAGACACTCTGCTCCTCCGAAATGTTCACAGCCAACAATTGGTCTGATCTCAGGCGTGATTGAATGTGGAAACACCCTTCTAATAATATATTTATAATGTTCTATAATGTGCCACTCAAATGGAGGCCATATTCACCAACTATAGTTCCGCCTACCGACAATCTGGTGAATTAAGATAATATGTGGGGAAATGAGTTTCTGCATCAGAAATCAATTCGCCCTTAGCATTGCTATAAGATGTGTGGGTTATCTCCATCCAGGGTCCGAACAATACTTTCCCTTGGACGGTGTAGGGTCGGGTGACTACCAATGTCACCGGTGCCCTTATAAGGCTAAGTTAATAGCCATATTGTGAAGCACTGTGAGCATTTTCCCGAATTGCTCACTCGTCCACTGCTCTCTGTTCTTAGGTTAACAATTTGTTTCGGTTTTAACTTAGGCGGATCATCTTCAATGTCAATTTCAGCCAGCTCCCTAAATGCAGCTTCAAACTGTCCCTGTTTTGACCGCTCTGAATTCCTATTTTCTCTGGATGCCTTCCTCAGAGTTGCGAATCGAAATATTTTTGGGGAACACTGTTTGGGGGGAGCTGGATACCTACCCTCTATTCAACCTTATTATTGTTATTTTCCTTGTTATTGTTAGGCCCATATGTTTCAGAATGCTTGGCTGGCATCTGATTATGATTTTCCCAACTTGGGGACTGTACCTTGCTACATTTTTCACAGGCCCCCACAAATTGTGCAATATCAGCAGCTACTTGGGACCAGTAGAATTTTTCTGATGTCCTTTGACGGGTAGTCCCATTTCTCTGGTGTCCACCGTCTGGTACAACATGTGATTGTGCCATCACTTCTTCTCTGTAGGGAGTTGGGAGTACCAACTGTCCATATCCTTTGGTCCTGCTCTAGCTTCCTGTGGAGCAGTCCATCCCTCAAGTAAAATTGTCCTTTCTTAGGGTGTGCATGGCTGTTTAGCATTTTGCCAAAGCAAGGTTTTAATGTTTTATCTTTTGCCTGGGCCTTTCTCATCTGTTTATCAGAAAAGGTTAATGGTGGTTTCTCCTCCTTTCTACTAGGGGTCGACCTGACCTGAAGCGTGGCCATTACCACAGGTTTTACAGGGCTTCCTAGAAAAACATATTTACTTCCTAACACCAGCGGGTAATTAGGGTCGTCACACACGGCTGCTCTAATCACTCCTTCCACGTACCTTGTCTCTACATTGATCTCGGCTACGGGAAGTGTCATGGTGGATATTCCCTTTACGGCCCCTTGTATCTCCCCTTTCTCTGTGGTATACTGTTCAGGGTGCACTAGGGTTGCACTCACAACTGAGTCATATTCTAAACCTGAATCGTAAAGGCACCTAACCTTGGCCCCATTACATGTCACTTCTTCACAGATGGGGGGATGTTGAAGATTTATATGATTCTCTGTCAGTTTCTTCTTCCCCTTGTCCACTGTTATCATGCATGCCGCGTGATATGGAGGAACTTTCCTACCACATTCACTAGTATTATGATTATGCATCCTGCATATTTGACAATATTTTCCTTCCTGTCTGAAGGGTTTCCTGTTATCATATTTCCTTTCATTGAATTGTGGGGTTTTATTTTTATAGTCATTTCGTGGCCTATCAAACTGGTGCTTACCTTTGTTTTGATCTCTATGATCAAATTCATTAAAGTTTTGTGGTGCCTGATAATTGTCTACCTGCCTCTTTTTATTACCTGTTACCTCTGCTTGAGCTGCTTGATACCTTTCAGCAACATTTAGCAACTCACCCAGCCTCTCTGCACCTTGTTCCATGAGAAACTTTCTCAGGTCTGGAGCCATGGACTCTCTTAGTTGTTCTATAAGGATCATTTCCTTAAGATCTTGGGTTTTCCCCAGAGAAGTCCATTTCTCCAAGTATGTCTCTAACCGTGCAGAGAACTGGTGATAGGTTTCACCTGACAGTAGTTTAGCATTCCTAAATTTTTTCCTATAAAATTCTCCATTCTTTTCATATCTTAACAAAAGAGCCTGCTTTAGCATGTCATAATTTTCTTGATCATTTCTGCTCATTTTGGCAAAAACTTCATAAGCTGCCCCACGAAGCCCTTGAGATAACTTTAAGCTCCACCTTTCTCTCTCTAACCCATACGTGGTAGCTAATAGTTCATATCTATTTAGATAGCTCTCAATATCATCGTCTTTCTCAACAAAATGATCTAAATGAAAGTTCATAGCTGAGGTTGAGGCTCCCTGACTAGCATTAGCATCGGAGGTAAAGGGACTGGCACCATTTTCAGGAGCATGGCCTTGAAACTCAAACTCCCTTAGTCGTAACTCATGTTCCCTTTGTAATCTCTTCTCCTCCTTTTCTGCTTCCCTCTCTTCAGCTAATCTCTTCTCTTCTCTTTCTGCAGCCTGTCTTCTTTCCTCTGCTTCCCTCTCTGCAGCGCAATCTTTTTTCTTCTCTTTCTGCCTTTTGTTCCAACTGGAGCCTCTTTAATCTCCCTATCTGCCTCCAATGCTTTAGCCTCTGCCTCAATCTGCAACCTCTTAATTTCTTTTTCAGCCTCTAACTTTCTTTCGGCCTCTTTTTCTAATCTTTCAGATTCTAACTTTCTTTCGGCTTCAAATCTTCTTTCTTCACGTTCAATATATTTGTCACATTCCGTAGTGACATAGGCAATCATAACTTGCCCGTCCATTCCTAACTCTTTAGCAGTCTGCACAGCAGCAGATCGAAATTTGGCCAGGTCCGCCATTTTCTAACAGGCAATTGTAAACAATATCTAACTAAACAACTCAATCTCTAACTAAATATCCAAGGACAACCACAGGCACTGAGAGCTCAACCTTATCTATTTCCACCCAAGGATACCTTTTAAATTTGTATTATTCCCAATATATATAATAGGTGAAAGTTCAATATCCCGGGAGCGAGCCCCCAATATATGTGGTAAAGTGGGGTGATATAAATATTTATAGGGGACTTAGTGTACTGACTGAGATCAGCTGTGAAGGTATCTGTATCTAATAAGTGTGGTGTATTACAGATGACCTTACTTGCTACCACATTTATATCTCAGTCAGAATTATTCTGGAATATTGTGATGACTACGTTGAATGTCTAGGGTTATGATAATGATGAAGTGTAAGTCACAACAACAACAGACAGATAAACAATTTAATTTATTCCACAACACTTTACAACACTGTGACACTCACACACATATAACACTCTATACGACTATCTTAAATGAGTCAAGTGTTAAAGTTTAAAAATATATGTATTAATTCCTTTCAATAATAGATATCCTGATTCAACTACACAGTGAACCAGGAATCACAATCAAATGCAATTACAAGTTGTATGTACACAGTTTATATATATGATCTTTGTATTGACATATTTTATTATAATTATTCTATGTGTGTGTAATTTGTGAAGTAGTACTATGAAGTAATACTGGCTTTTCAAGCTAGTGGTTGTGTGTAACTTTCTCATCATGACTTCAAGTGTTTGCTTATGGTGGAAATAGTATTGGGAAAAGTTCACAGTTCCTGTCAATTGAAACAATTTATTGTCCCTCTTTATTTAATATAATGTCAATTTTAGAGGGGGGCACATAAAATTGAGCTGCTCTGGCCACAGAATCTTATCTTCTGTGAGGGCGGCAGGCAACAGACTCCTCTGCTCGCTTGCTTCACCGTGTTCTTGAGACACCTCACTAGTCGCTATCTGGACCAAGGGGTATGCTATCAGCCTCTGGATTCAGCAAAACTCAGACCAGGTGCTGCTTCAATAAGTTAGGACCACGGTCCCTGAAACAAGAAGGTTGTACCTCCTACTTCAGAACTAATTTATAATCTATTTCCACACTGAACACAATACATAACAAACACTGAGTTCAGAGCGGTAGGCCAACTGCTAGCCTCATCTGAAACAATTTACACCAGTATTCTCCTCCTAAATGGTTACTACGCCTCTGCAATTCCAGCATTAGTTCCTTCTAGTCAATAAGATAGGTGTCAGTGTACTATTTGGTGATCCCATGCATTTATACTTCTCTCCGACAAGTTTTGTTCAGGTTGTAGCACTATCTAGGCTTTGCCTCATGTTTGCTACTGAACCACACACATATACAGACATAAATTATCAATTCACATTCAATTTTCATCAAAAAGATATCAAATATGTCAATCTTACAACAATTCATGGAAATAATAAACAAATACGTTGACTGGCGATGAATTATGGCACAAATTCCGATCTGCCTCTGTCCCAGGCTTTATTTTAAAAAATATGCACGGGAACTCAACGCACTGTTTCTTTGTAAGTTTATTTTAAAATGTGGCACTGAACAGACTCTCCTCATTGACTATATCAACGGGTCTAGCCAATAGGGCCATGTTTACAAAGCTTTTGAAAAAATTTATCCTTCCTACGTTTCCCCTAACAACCAAAAATAGTATTTGCAATCCGACTAATCATGTTTAGCCTTACATATCATTCCCTCCAATCTAATCGGATTTAACATGGTGGCTTATTTCCCGTAATATGGTGGTTTCAAAACATGCCACTGTGCGATTATGATTTGGTGTTGTCTGACAGCACCACTCTAGTATTATGGCTATAATTTGTTAATTATTAAACTAATTTCTTAACACCTAACATACTCTTTGTCAGCAAGTCCTAAGGCACCCAAATATATAAATTTAATGGAGCTAAGTGGCTGCGTTCAAAATATGTATTCTAGGATAGTCGTGTATTTTTTTATTTTTTATTGTTTTAGAACCGCCACCTGTCCTGCCTTTTCGACTGTTCTGTCAGACTAATGTCAGGATTTCAGACATAAAACAGTAGAATGTCATGTTTCCTAATAAGCATTAAACATGTTTTTTAAAACCTAACTGTGTATTGGTAGTGTTTTTTATCACTGTCTATTTGAAAAAAAGTTAGTGCTTCATGCCTTTTGCGTTGGCGGTGGCATTAATATTAATCGCGAGACGCGTGTTAGTGTTGCGAACGTCCTCCGTTCAGCCCTTTCTCTTTCTATCCTAAGTCCATCTGTCCTTTCGTTTATGTTAACGTAGTGTATAAAATGAAATTAATGGAATATTAATCTAGGTCATTACGCAGTGTGTCTATCTCAAGGTTTTCTAAGAAATATAGTACACGTTTTATTGTTTTGTTGAAACGCGTGTATGCTGCTGTAGTCTTTACTAGTAAACGTGAAAGCGTGAGAACATGCAGACGAAGCAGAAAAAGGGGGATCTCGAGTACAGTCATTGTGACAGCACTGTTCTTTACCATTCTTCTTTCCCTTTTATTGAATTTATGTGTTAGGCTTTACATTTACCTTTTAATTTATATATGTGGATGTAGAATTTCACGACAGACATAAGAGCAATCTCAAGAACTGAAGTCAGACGAAAATAACGGTGATTTATGGATAAAATGGAACGAATGAATAGAACTATTGTCACAAACATATTAATTAATGTGTCATAAAGACAACAATATTTTGTGCATAACAACATTTTTAGTAAATACATTAAAAAAATATTTATCAGAATACATTCAAACGAATTAGTCAAAAACAGTTTTATTCGTGGTACAGTTTCTGAAAGAGACCCCTCTCATATAATTTTAGACTCCAGTTTGTTTGTTTGTTTTCTTGCTCGGGATTAAATTAAGAACTCGTCGCTCTCTCTTCATTCCACAACTTTGTTTCTCACTTATGCTACTACTACTTTTGGAATATTTCAGTTAGATTATATATAGTGTGGCCTAAAAGTGTGGATTCATAGAGAATTCGGCAGCTACTTCTATTTGTGAGGATCCTTGTATTGCGTATATGGGAACAATCTCTGTGCGTTCATCTGCTGCTAATGTCGAATCCACATTGGCACTGAAAAAACTTATTATGAAAGTTGGAAGAGAGAAAAAATTTATGTAAGACGATTGTTTATATTTCCAGACGTTTTTCTCACCTCATAGTTATTTACCAAATACTCTGCGTAACCCTGCCAAATGTTTCTCTATCCCCATGTGGTAGTCATATTCCAGGCTCTATCCCAGGAACACCAACTCTACAGGTACCTAAAATCCCATATTTCTGATACGTAAGTCTATACTTTTTATTCTGATGTCTATTTACTATATTAACTGTGACTTTCTGGCGTGGAGTTCGTAGCGCTAGGTAGAACATCCCTCCAGTTCTAGAGAAACAAATAATATGCTTGTATGCAGCATTGTCACCTTAATGAAAATGGGCTACTATCTAAATCATGTAAGTAGAGAATCAACTTATCCAAGTTAGAACAACACAGTATCTTAGAAGACATGAATGTTGTAGCTGTCGGGTTAAACATCTCTTGGTGTTTGGAGGATCCACCTGTAAATTATGAAAGTCACTAAATAAAGTTGTCATATATCCAAAAACAAAAACTTCATTATCAATGTGTTTTTCTGTAACTGATGTTTCTCTTCATTGTCAAATTTATGTCCGTGCATATTTACAATAGAACTGGTCGTAGATTCGTTTTCTGTGGGGTTTTGTAATACAGTTTGTGTAGACCCGAGTGGAACAGTCCCAGTTACGACAGTTTGGTCACGTCTGCAGATTTGGAGAAGAACGACTATAGTGACAAAACGTTTGTACATGTACTTTTGAGCCCCTCTCTCACTCCTTCATCCGCGTTTTATTTGGCATATTTTATGCACCTTCATTCATATTTTTGCTCTAAAGGAGTTCTAAGAATGGTTTGCTTTTCGCCATGTGCACCGTAATAATACCAGGTTGATTACACAAGTCAGCGGTAATACGTTTATCACTTGAGTCGCCTAGCCACCATTGATAGGATTCGATCTCTGTGGACACAATATGGTCTCATACGATAGATGTACAGAACGCCATAATGTCTGCCAGAGAAAGCCGTCTGAGGAATGGGCGAAAACACAGGTGATAATTAGATAATCGCTTCCGCGGAAACGTCCTTGTGTACTTAATACAGATGACCTGGCAGAGGAGACAATCTGGGAGGAAAGTATTAGTCAAGAATGACAGCACTTATGATGGTTATGAGTTTAGCATAAAAATGTATTAGAAAATTATTAGAATGAGGTCACACAATGGAATTTTAAAAATGTAATATTTTAAAACACGCGGGGGTATGTTGATTTGAACACCCCTTCCCATATAGTGCAAAAGAGATTGGATTGGTGTAAAGTGAGAGCCGGAATACACAATGGTTCTGATTGACAAATTCGTCGGAATTACAATCTGGTATTTGGAATTGAGAATTGGAAATATAATCTAGCGAAATCGGAGTCACAGATCAGACTGCATCGCTCCGTCAAGCTTTCAATTTACCAGAGCCAGATATAATAGCGGACAAAGGATTTTAACATTGTAAGTGAGAGATCAGAGTTTTTGGGCAACTTTAAAACATAAAAAGTAAACCCGTATTTATAAATACAAAGACTGGATACTTAAAGGACCAGGATCGAAGTATCTCGGGAACTTTAAAACTTAAAAAAATTAAACCCACATTTATAAATACCTAGACTGATGACCTAAGGAATCAGATCACTCATAATAAGAGGAATATAACATTTCTAGACCAATTGATTCGAAAGCATATAATCTAAGTTGCTAGTGTCCATTCCAAACTGTGCCAGGAGAATGTGTTTCCAAAAGGTACTTTGGGTTAGTGGAACGAAGCTATCAGACTGTTCGTAGAACAAGCTATCAGACTGTGAAGTGTCATTATTACAGAAGAACTGACGAAACCACGGCTGCAGCAGTCATCGATGCTAAGCTTAACAAAAGGCAACATCAAAGAACATTAACATTCCTCTATCCAGTCTCTATGAAGATAACACTTTCATCTAAAATTCACCATCATTGCATCTTATTTTAACTAGTGAAAACGAATTAATGATTAAATTTGTTACATGTTATTTTAAAACATGACAATCATAGTTGATCTGATTATTATATGTATGAACAAACGTATGTGCAGGAACTCATATATATAATATATATTTATATATATATATATTATATATATATAATATATATATATATATATATATATAATATATATATTATATATAATACATGCACCTAGACATATATTTACATATATAGAGCTAATTCGGGGAAAATAATTTCTCTGGATTTACACCGGGGGGGGAGGGGGGGGGGGGGGGGGTGGGGGGGGGGAGGGGGGGGGGGGGGGGGGGAGGGGGGGGGGGGGGGGGCGGGTTGAGGGAGGGGGGGGGGTGGGGGGGGAGGTGGGGGGGGGGGGGGGGGGGGGGGTGTGGGGGGGGGCGGTGGGGGGGGCGGTGGGGGGGGGGGGGGGGGGGGGGGGGGTCTGGGGAGGGCGGGGCGGGGTGGGGGGGGGGGTGGGGGGGGGGGGGGCGGGGGCGGCGGGGGGGGAGTGGGGGGGGGGGGGGGGGGGGGGGGGGGAGGGGGGAGGGGAGGAAGGGGGGGGGGGGGGGGGGGGGGGGGGGGGGGGGGGGGGGGGGGGGTGGGGTGGGGGGGGGGGGGGGGGGTGGCATGAACGGGCTAAAACCATTGTTTAACTCTTAATAAAATTCGGCGAACTGATATAAGTTAACGATTGCCCTGCCAATGAAGCTTTGTTCTTGACTTCAGAAATATCTTATGGAAACTTCCTCGGGATAGAAGCGACATTACCCTTCTATCTACAGCTCTGCCAAGAGTAATCTTGTGCGAAGGTAGACATCTTTGACGACCCATTTTATACAGTCTTGAGTTTTGGCCACTGTTGCACCACTACTGCAGAGCTAAAGAGGGGGGGGGGGGCTATCCGTCACACGCTACCATGTACATGTGGAAAACCAATAGCCACTGATCAAGATCTCCAGGACGACCCAGAATTCGCTGAGAGAACAACATTAGATAATCCCTGATGGACTGAGGACTGGACTGAAACCAGGCCAAAAGATATACAGCTTAACATGGCGCTCTCTCTGGCTAACCTCTACACACCAAGGTAGAAGAGGTTTGTTTGTTTTGTTTGTTTGGTTTTAAGGACCATCCACATTGTACAGGAAAACTCCATCAGTGGTCGGATCTCCTCCTTTAGCTCACAAGGTGAATCTCGGCACAGTGCACGAACTCCAAAGCATCGGCGCGCATCCCAATGTGTGTATACAGAAACCACAATTCTATAAATATGTTTGTATCGGGTAGGTTTTCTTAATTGTGTAAACTCTGGCACGGCAGCGGCCGTATAACCTACTCTTTATGATTTTCAACTGACGAGTAATTTTTAACGTGCAAAAGGTGTACACGGGACCTACTATTTTTCGCTCTTATCCAAGAAGGCTAGGCATCCGATCTCACTACTCAGAGAATCAGGGGGAAGTAAGACGTTATTAGTACAAAGTGGTTCTGAAAAAAATTCCATCAAGAATATTCTCTGTACTGGGAACCGACCCTAGTTCCTTTAGAATTAGATGTGGATGCCATGTCTCTTAGCCACTCTGGTCCCCGGGATAGGAGAGAACCGACCAAGTAAGAAAATGTCTTTAAAGGTTTGTCCAAGTGCGCTATTTGGCGCCGATAGAACACTTCGGTGTGTACATTTTTTTTTTTTGGGAAGTGGAAATTTTTTTCCATGTAGACACACATCATACTCGTACATTCTCCATAAAATAATGTTGTAGTAAATGTAAACATACATGGTGTTTGTCTTTTCTGAATTTTATGTCAGCTGGGTTAAATGTTTTGTTTTCTGTGTGAATATATATATAGAAAAAGTTTTGCATTATAGACCCTTTGCTCATAGAGGGCTTTATTCCTACAAATCCATACCAGGTGTCTATATTCTGCTAAAAGCGCTTGTAAATGTATTTCAGTGTTTGGAGTCATCTTTAGAATGATGCTGAGCATAACTGCTTTATACATATCTACTTCTATTGATGAATGTTTTTGTAATGTCTGTTTCAAAGTGTTCAAAGTTTGTGTCACTGTATCGCAAGAATAGAAAATGTGTTCTTCTGTCTCCATGACGTTTAGTCTACAGAGTTTACATTTTATTAAAACCGTAATTTTTTTTCTTTCTCTATACATGATCGGTGTTGAATTAAATAATAGTCTATAAGTTATTTCTTTCACCCTTGGTGATGTGTTTGTCTTTTGTAAATGAGTGAAAACCTGCGAGAAATCTGATATACCATATTTATATCCTCTTTTTATTCTTTGGTAAAGCGGAGATTCTTGAGCTAACACTAAATTTTGATATATCTCTTTGGTTGTTCGGTGTATTATTGTTTCATTTCATTTTATGCATGCGACGCATTGTTTATAGAAATTTGGTAAGACTCCGGAATGGTGCGGTGCTGTATTGTTAAACTTACGACGGGCATTCAGAAAGTAATGCACCACATCGTTTTTCTCAGCTAATAATAAAGATAGAGGCATGAAATTTTGCACACTTCAATTATGGCATGTGCTAATTGTGTGCTCCAAATTGCACCGCAACCGGCCAAATAATACGGCTGCCCTAAACCGTTGAAATGGAGCGTGTTAGCAACATGCGTTATAAGCAGCGAATTGCGATAGAATTTTTCGTTGCAGAGAAGGAAACTGTTGTGAACATTCACAAGCGTCTATGTGATGTGTATGGAAGTTTTGCAGTCGACAGGAGTACAGTCAGTCGCTGGGTTCAGAGAAGCAAAGAATCAGAAGGTGGAGATACGGAGCTGCTTGATCGGCCTCGCTGTGGACGTCCTGCCACAGCCACCAACGCAGAAATGTTGAAATGCGCTGAGGGCATTATTCTTACTGATAGGCGAATCACTACTCAACAATTGGCCTTACAGCTGTCAGTCAGCATTGGTAGTGCAAATGCAGTTATAACAACTCTCAGATTTTCTAATGTTTGCGCAAGATGGGTTCCTCGAAGTCTCACAAATGACCAGAAGAAATTGCTTTCCTTTGCAATCGGTGGTCATTTGTGAGACTTCGAGGAACCCATCTTGCGCAAACCTTAGAAAATCTGAGAGTTTTAATAACTGCATTTGCACTACCAATGCTGACTGACAGCTGTAAGGCCAATTGTTGAGTAGTGATTCGCCTATCAGTAAGAATAATGCCCTCAGCGCATTTCAACATTTCTGCGTTGGTGGCTGTGGCAGGACGTCCACAGCGAGGCCGATCAAGCAGCTCCGTATCTCCACTTCCTGATTCTTTGCTTCTCTGAACCCAGCGACTGACTGTACTCCTGTCGACTGCAAAATTTCCATACACATCACATTGACGCTTGTAAATGTTCACAACAGTTTCCTTCTCTGCAACGAGAAATTCTATCACAATTCGCTGCTTATAACGCATGTTGCTAACACGCTCCATTTCAACGGTTTAGGGCAGCCGTATTATTTGGCCGGTTACGGTGCAATTTGGTGCACACAATTGGCACACGCCATATTTGAAGTGTGCAAAATTTCATGCTTCTATCTTTATTATTAGCTGAGAAAAACGATGTGGTGCATTACTTTCTGAATGCCCCTCGTACATAATTTTGATAATGATAGTCCAACATAGTAATGTGCTGAGGGATATCCCTGTGGTTCGTTTATTAAACTACTTATAAATTTGATCCTCATAATTTGAATTTTGGTAGATATATCTTGTAGGGATATTCCTCCTCTCGCTTTATCCTGTATTAACGTTTTGTGTTTTATGTTGTGTATTGTGTGACGGAAGATGAAATGTCTGATTACAGAATGTATTTTTATTATAGTTCTTTTTGGAGGGTTAAAAATATTGCATATATATAGTAGCTTAGGGATAATATACGTGTTTACTATAATGCCCCTACCGAAGATTGTAGCGTTTTTATATTTGTAATATTCTAATTTATTTTCAGTTTTTAAGATTATATTTTTCCACATTTCTTTGTTTGTTTTATATGGTATAGGCATGACATTTATTCCATATATTTTCATATTACTAGTTTGTGCTAGCTGCAGGGGAAAGTCTGTTTTGTTTGCCCAATGTCCCATGCCCATTATTTGTGATTTTTTAATGTTGATCTTTGAACCGCTAGTTTTGCTAAATTTATCGAAGGTATCTAGGATATTTGTTATTGATAATCTGCTGGAGGGGAAGAAGATTGTGTCGTCAGCATTTGCTATTAGTTTCCTTTCAATTATACCTGGTATATTGACGCCTTTAGTACTTGCATTTTGTCTGATGCTCTCTAATAAAGGTTCCAACACTAGTACATATAGTAAAGGAGACATTGGACAACCTTGTCAGACTGATCGAGTGAGAGAGATTTTTTCAGATATATTGTGATTTATCAGCAATTTGCTTTCCGGTGTTTTGTATATGGTTTTTATCCAAGATCTGAAATATTGGCCGAAATTATTTTCTTGTAAAGTTTTGTGCAAGAATGCACGTGAAACCCTATCGAAGGCTTTTTCTTGATCTATGGACATTATTGCTGCAGGTGTGTTTTTGTCATGCGTGTATTGAATAATATCTCGAATGAAATGTGTATGTTTGTTTACGTTTCTATTTTTAACTCCACATTGATGATCCTGATGGATGAGTTTATGCATAAAGGGTTGTAGTTTTAATGTTAAGGCCTTGGCAAGAATTTTGTAATCTGTATTAAGTAGAGAAATTGGTCTGTAATTTTGCATGTATTTCTTGTCTGTGTTTACTTTGTGTATTAAGGTTATGAAGGACTGGTTTAAATTAGCGTGGAGTTCTTCTTTATTGAAAGCTTCATGAAGTGTTTTTAAAAGGAGTGGCCCAAGTAGGTGAAAAAATTTTAAGTAGAATTCGACTGATAGACCGTCAGGACCAGGGGTTTTTGTTTTTGTAGTGTGTTTAAGGCGGATTGTAGGTTGTTTATTGTGAGAGGCTCATCTAAAATGTTTTTCTCATAGTCATTCAACCGTGAGCTGCGACTACATCCAAAATGAAAGAGACAGTATTATAAGTAAAAGTGGCAGAGGAAATAAGTGTTCACATCTTCTACATGCGCATCAAGCTCCATATTATTTAAAGTACTTTTATTCTAAACATGTGAAACAACATTTCTTTAACAGTTTAAGAAATGTACTAATAAAAAAAAGAGATTCTTTTGTGCCTTACATAAATATATATAACGAATTGAACAAAAATAAAGACAAAATGAAAATCTGTTATTTAGTTTGATAACTTATTAATATTTGAATTGTTCCCCTTTGGAAGTAAGATGGATGCCTTCCCCTAACTTCTTTATATCTGCTGCTTTTAAAGTATGACATGGTTGTGTTTTTTGGTTTTTTTTCACTTATTTCCGAGATATAAACCTGACAAGAGATTTAATCTCCCGGTTATAAGTCGGGTATAATGTGTAAATTTGTATAATATTTTGACCGCTGGTCAGTTATCTCTGTCCTTTTCTTTTTAAATTTAGCGGGGGTGGGGGGCACTTTTATTAGCCATGAAAAGGTTTATTTCTGTGAAGGACTGCTAGCTGGATGTTTGGCGGTCACATCGTAAGTTTATTCAATTGTTGCTGCTTATTCAATCGATATACTTATTTGTAATGATTTTACCTCCAAATCTATTATTGCTAGTGTGCCGACGTGTCGTTATAAGTACTACTAGCTGAAATGAAGATCCATGTGTGTTTTTTGTTTCCTCTTGTGTCTGCCGAGAGTGTGGTCTTCCTTAACTCCAGCTGATTTATGACTTAATCAATGACGATTTGACGTATGGTGTCTAAAATAGCAATAAGTAATTCTTCTATTGGATTGCTTATTGTTTGACTGTGTTGATTTATTTCATATGTCAGTGATAAACTGTCTCTCTTGTACGGTTTTGGTTCGTTGTTGGTGGACTGCTTTCTGTTTCTACCCGTAGTTATATAAGTGTAATCTCTGTAGTCAGTTGCTTTGTTTGGGGTTTGATGTGTAGTTTCTGCTTACTTGACATCGTATTTGTTGTCAATTTATTTATTGTCTTAGTTAAAGGTTTAAACAATCATTCTCATACCACTATGACCGATATAAATAATTTCACAAAACATATCTGAAAGCGTTGCAATTTTCCTCCAGTCAGACCATCAGTAGTTATGTCAGTATTACTAATCTATCCCAGTTAGATCGTCTGTAGCTCTGTCAACATTGCAAACCTGTCCCAGGCATTGATCTTTAGTTCTGTAAACATTAGAAAATCTGTTCCAGTTATCTCATCCATTCTGTAGTTCTGTCAACAATATAAATCTGTCCCAGTTAGCTCAGCTTAACTGCAGTTCTGACAACATTACAAATTTGTCCCAGTTAGCTCAGCTCATCTGTAGTTCTGTTAAAATTGTGACGAATCAGTTTGCACTTTTATAACTTTCATCCTCTCCGGTGGTATAACTTCGTTTCTTCATTTTCCTCACCGATCGTCCTATGATTTGACATATTTTATGCACGTACATTCAGCTCTAGCTGCTCCCAGACTTGGGTACGCTTTGCCATGTGAATCGTCGTAAGCTAAGTAGGCAGGTCAGTGAATAATTTATCACCTCAGTTGTCTAGAAACCTTTAATAAAGTCGATCTTTATAAACACAAGGTGGTAGCGCAAGATCGATGAAAAGAAAGCCATATTATCTGTCTGAGAAATCCGTCTGAGGGATTTACGCAAACACAGGTGATAAGACGTAATCGTTTCCGCTGGAGCATCTTTGAATCAATATTACTGATAATCTGTTTGGCGAGACAATATTCCGGGAAAGCATCTAGACGGGAGATACGTTCACATACTTGTTTGTGAGTTTGCATAAAAATGCAATCGGAAGTATTACTGCCTTATTAGAAAGATGTCACGCGTTGGAATTTTAAAATTTGAAATTTCAAAACATGCGGGGGATATTTTAATTTACACCCCGACCCATTTAGTTCTAAAGAGTTTACCATTGGCTTAATGTGAGAACCGGAATAGACGTTGATTTTAATTTGCAAATTCGTCGGGAGTACAATCTGGGATGTGAACTGTGAAATATAAATATAATCTATAGAAATCGGAATCACAAATCAGACTGCATCAATACGTCACGCTAGCAATTCACCAGAGCCAGAGAGAAGATGGGACACAGGATTCTAAAATTATAAGTGACAGATCGAAGTATTTGGGAAACTTTGAAATCCGCATTTTTAAATACAAGACTGGAAACTTAAAGGACCAGGGCAGAGTATTTGGGCAACTTTGAAACTAAAAAAAAACCCGCATTTTTAAATACAAAGACTGGTAACCTAAGGAATCAAATCACCCGTCATAAGAGGAATACCTAAATTTTCCAGACCAGCTATTCGAAAGCATCAACATGCTGTGTCTATTCTAACTGTGCCATGGGATTTGTTCCCAAAAAATTACTTTGGGGTAAGTGTAAACATTTATTTTACCATGTGAATTTGACATGTTTTCCTTGTTAAGTAGTGTTACGATTGGAATTCTTCGGGATGTGTGGCCATATTTATATTAAAGAGTTCATCGTGCTATGTTATCGAATGCACTAGGGTTTGATCATGCAGGGCACAACACTGGCAGAATAACTCAAGTCATCGGATAGTAGGTCCACAATACACATGTTGTACATACCTTGTATTTATCAGGTTTTCTTCACAATACAATAGCAATGGAGAATCTTTAAGATTTGTTTCCTCATAAATATGGACAGTCCATATGGCAATAAGAATGCATGTTGAAATAATACATATATTCGTCTTCTCTATTCAGTTCTGGCCGTGCTGACTAAGACATGCGTGTCATTCACGGACACCAAAGTAATGCGAACCACTAACGTGAATTTATGTTTCTTCTTGTATAAATTACAACGCAATCCTGATGGTCCAGAACTGACAAGATTAGAATTGGAGCTAGCTAATTGCAAGGCATTGCTGGAATTGGGTAATATAGAACTTTATGATCTTAGTTCTCGCCAGAAAGAGGATGAGGTAAGCTCATTAAAAAAATTACTTGACAAAGAAAAGAATGTCAGGGGTGAACTTGAAAAGCTTAATGCAGATTTAAAGTTGGATCGTCATGCACAGGTGGGTCAGATTCAAGAACTGACATCTGAGGGTTCTCGATTGAGATTAAAGATTGATATGACAAAAGTGGCTAGAGATCAAAAAGAATTACAAGAGAAGAGAAGAATTGCATTTAGCTGAGAATACGAGAATGGATGAATTAGCTGTTCAACAAGAGACTTTGACTAGTAATAAGTTGACTAACTTTGAGGCATTACTCAGTGAGGAGAGTATCGCAGTGGGTTTTGATGTTATGAAATGATGATGATATGTTTCCTTAGTGTACTGAATGAGGCCAGCTGTGAAGGTCCCTGATTCTAACAAAATTAGGGTTGAGTTATTAGGGTACCTTGCTGCTACCACCTTATGGCCTCAAGCAGACTTATTCTTGACTAGTATGAATGATAGCTACGTCTAGTGTCTAGGGATAGGCAAGTGTGGTGTGATGGCACTTTAACAATAATACACACCTACACAAACAAGTATTAAGGTCTATGATTAAAGGAAATAACACCTGTGATAAATTTGTACAATTATTAATTTTCTGTATGATTTAATTGTCCTGAACCTAGTATTCTTCTGGTCAGGACTTTAAAATGAAAAGAATTCAAGATATATATATGTACAAAATATAAATTTTAGACTCACAGGGACAAGTGTCCAAACAAATACTGTTAAATTATACTAATAGTGTTACTAAAATCTGTCTATTACTGCTTTCTAGCACTGGATGGCTGTTTGGGATTCTTTAATCACTCCCAGTCTCTTTAAAATACAATGTCACTGTTTATTTCACTGGGGAAATATTTTATTTCTTGTATACAGGGGTGTATTGATCTTAAAGCTGATGTACCATTATGGTGCCAGATATTTTACTTATCTGGGCACACTCGAACAGTGTGTAAACTTGGTGTCACACAATCCCACTATGATAATGGCCAAAAGTAACAGGGTAGACTCTGCATTTCCCTGTCACTACTGTGCATGAAACAAATTCTCACTGCTTCTCCTAGTCATCTGGCACCGGACTCGTGCCAGATAAAACCCTGTAATAATGAAACAATGTCTCCTTGTTGATATCTTACTTAGACTGGGTTTTATATACAAAATAGCATACATAAGAAAATAAAGAGCTGGGTCATATCCAATGGACCCATCCAGCACATCCATTACACAGTGTACCAGTGTTGTTCACATGTCTCTCCTACAAAGGCGGCACTGCATTTGCAATAATATTATTAATCTTTCTTTTCTACCATACAATGGGATAGGTGAGCTGTGTCCCTCTGGTCACCTAAGAAAACATGTTTATTTTACAAAACATGTGCATTTGCAAAACTGGCAATGTGTTTTATCTTAATTTCCTTCAGGACCTGCACAAATCAGCTTGGGACCTGATTACTTACAGTCGTGATGCAGCATCTCTCACTCACATTTTTAAACAAAATATATTTGAATAATATCGATCTTACCAGAAAGTTAATAAAAAAACACAGGTACGTTGGATAGCAGACTCCAGATGTACTGCTGCCTGAACTGTGTAGCCTTTTACTTTAATATATAAATATAGATATTGGCTTTACTAAGGCTAATCACTTTTTCACAGAAATACACAACGTCCTGCTCTAGGGACTATCTTCAACAAATGGCGTCAAGCCTTTGAATGTACTCGATATTATGAAGTGTTTTGACCAATGAGATCTACTGCTACGATTTCCCATTCAAATTTTCAAAACAAAGGTCCAATTTCGGTCCAATGTTAGTGTACCTCTATTCGGTCTGTCCGTCTGAACTTGGCCTTCCCCAAAAACAGACTTGGTTTTGGACTAACACTTACAAAATATTCAGTTTGAGCCATCCCATAATTTTTTCCCCTCCTTATCTCCCCCTTTCTACAACAGACTACTTGTACTCTTTCTTGCCTTTTTCAAGGACGCGTCAAAAAATGTTACCGTTAGTGCAAGTCCAACGAGCATGTATCGGTCTGTCTGTACTTCTCTTTTCTTTCTTATATATCTATCGTGTGTAACTTTGACACGTAACATCCGTGGGAGTGTATCATACGCGGTCCATGTATCTTCAGGGGTGAACAGTATGTTAAAATGCGTCAGTCATTTTTGACTATCTGTCATATCATGTTATTATGTGAGCCGACTGAAATGTTAAAATACCACAAACATCTCAACATCATCTAATCATTAGTAAGCAATAATTATTTTGTTATACTTCATACAACAATGTTCATATAACCTAGGCATTTGCAAAAAATCAGGGGGAATATCATCTCCTGTATGGAGGTATCTCTTTTCTATAATCTTCTGGGTGCAGCAATATTCAATTATTTTTTTCATTTATTTTCCATTGGTGTGTCCGTAACACCTGTAGTTCACGTATGATTATCATAATCCAGTCGTATCTCTTTTCTGTGTATAAACAATACACTTATGGTTCCAGTATTCAGCAAATATTTTCTTCCGATTTCTTCCATGTTCTTAGAATCTACAAGATTATTCAATTCTATTCTCTCGTCTTATTTCGTAACCACGAAAAGACTGCAATATTATTCATTATCCAATATTAATGTGGGGAATTAGTGTATACACAACATAAAGAAACGTCAGTTGTACCATCATTAAGTTCCACCATATCAAGTGGTGTTCTGTATAAAAAAGCATAGGTTTTGGGTATCAATGGCACAGGCATCGTACATAAACAGTGGCTTCATCATCTCGTGTGGCATAGGCCTTTGGCTTGAACAACATTAGGGGTCTCACTGGCATATTCGTCATGCTATGCAATTAGTGGCGGGGTGTTCAATGGTGGGGTCAGCATATACAAATGCTATCAAATGGTGTTTTCATTTGCAAAGTCATCATGTGCAAATGCTCTTGGGGCATCTGGCATAACCATCATCAACAATTTCTATCAAACACATGTGGAGCAATGTGTACAAACAGTCATCTGTTTTCATCAACATGTGTGGAGTGGCAAATGAATATATAACATCCTGTAATTAATGATAAAATTTCTAGAAAATGTTTTTTTCTTTATCATTCTTTTCAGTTCTGTCTTTTCTCTCAGTTTTCTCTTTTCTGTTTTCTCAATTCCATTTCTTTTCTGTCTGTTTTCTCTTTTCTGTTTTCTCAATGACAGTCAGTTAATAAACCAAAATTACAATAAAATGATAATAACCAGTTCTCTAAGTATTAGAAATACTGTGATAAGAGGTTTTGATGTTATTTTTTATAGGATATCCTGGACAAATAGATGTATCAGATGATACCAGGATAGTGCCAGATAAGAGACTGGTCTTATGAGAAATACCCCTTTCTCTGAAAAGAGCAAGGGTGTATAGACAATCATGGTGAGGTCCAGCTATGTAAGTTCCCAGAGTTAAGAATGATGATGATGCAGTTTTCTGGGTCCCTATCTGCTACCTCTTGAGATCTCACCAAGAGTATGTTAACTGTGTGTTGTTATTTGGCAAAGTGTCTAGGTTAATGTATTTTAACAATTATGAATTTCAAAAACAGAACTTTAACTTTAATGAAAATTAAGCAAGACTGTCTGAATATATAGATATATGTATAATTCAATATTCCTGTACCTCAATCTTGTTGGGACAGGAATTATTAAACTCAAGAAAAGGTTATTTACATGCTAAAATACATATTTTTGGAAACTCTGTCCATTTGTGAACAACAAAAAGTCACTGGAATGAATATACCCACAGTTCTTGATATTATCACTAATCCTAAACTGTGAGGTCTGTTATTGTCATCACTCCCAGGTGGTATACTTTAATTGGGGAAATTAGGTTTTAGGATGAAGTGTCAGTGCCTTTATAAAAGGACTTAGCTTTGAAAGGGTTATTGCAGCTGTTTTCTCGTTCATAGACCTGAACACCAACGTTGTGACTCCTGACTGAAGAAAAGGAGCTAGCTTCAAGTTGTAGCATGAGCATTCACTCCCACACGTTCTTCTTTTCAGGCTACTGCAGCAACGAGGTACTTCGTAATACAACCTGAAATAAGAAGGACAATCCCTTCTATGTAACATCTGCCTCTATCAATTTCACCTCTAATCTGTATTAATACCTACCTAGGTCAGCCACTTGTGCTAACAAGTCGCACCAGACCTTAAATTCCGTTGTCTACACTCAGCTTGGTGTAATCAGCCTCCTTCAGTATTGATTCTACGTTAATGTCCCTCTTTCATGTTTGTCTTCCATACAATAATCATGGTGGATACAATATGGCTTGTGATTTGTTGATTACTTCATTCAAACATTCGCTATATGTTTTCTCATGTTTATTTGAACAGTGTGTCATTCCAAAAGACAATATCAATTTATTAATACTGCACTTACAGTCGCAAATTTGTGTTGCCAATTTGCAAACATTTTACACATTTTTCACTCCGAATAAGCTTGCCCTATACACATTCCTACTTAGGTCGTCGTGACATCACATCCCTTTCGGCAGTATAAAAAAATATGGCACACAATAGCCTGTTACTTACAGGTTAATAAAATATGCAAACAAAATTATCTGTCTTACCCTCAAGTAAAGAATATTCACACACACAAGCTGCCCAACAGTAAAGGGCTATAGCACTAAGCTTGCAGTACAGACGGCAAAGGCTGGTCCTTCTGTTTCTTTCTGAATATGTCAGCTTGGCATGGAAGCTTCTCGTTAATGGCGGACTTTACAAGCAGTTGTTAATTTTTATCAAACTACACCCAACCAATCAGACGACGAGTCAAAAAAGGTTAACTATTTCCTAGGCTATAGAAATGAGCAATTTTAAGCGTGTTTGTCTAATCTGACCAAATTTGTTTATTTTATATCATAGTTATTTGTGATTAAACAATCTTTGAAGGACCGAGGACTAGAATGGAACTAGGCCAGGAAGAAGACAGCCGATAGGATAGTCTGGCGCTCTCTCTTCCAAACCTCTACACCTCACGGTAGAAGGGGAACGACTAAGTAAGTAAGTAAGTAAGTGTGACGTACGTCTAGTTTGACTAGTGAATTTTCCCTGATATGATGGATGATTTAAAGGGACCTTTAGCTTTTCATAACATTAGAACCCCTGAACATTTGTTGTAACTTTTCGTTTGCCAGAACGCATTCCACCGGGACTCATGTAGGATACAGCGACGAGATCAAAGAGACAGACCGAGGGATCTTAAGGGAGACTATCGGCGCTATCAAAGACAGTAGTTTTCCCTGCTACGAGACGCAGTTGCTTGCCGCTATTTCGCGTCTCGGTGTCAATCGAGGAACCGAGCGAACGGGGGAAAGCGAAACGGGCAGCAGCGAACGGAGATACGAAGACCAGGGGGCGGCTTTTTCTCTTGATTTGGCGGTCAGATCCCCAAAAGTTCGTGAGATCAAATAAGTTGTCAAGTTTATCATGTCCCACTCAACTTACATTCCATTTTAGCTAAATAGACCATGAAGAACTAGACACGTTATCACTCGATGGCCAGATCTTTACAGAAGCACTAGCTTTATTGAAATCTTGTTATAGATTTTCCCCTGGATTTTATATATATTTGCAGTGATTTCTATTTCTGTGCAAAGCGGTAATATATATTGTGTAAAGTGATCAGTGGTCTAGCTCAGTCATTCTATTTGAAGGGATTCTGTGTTAATTTAAATCTATTTAATTAAACCATCTCAAGAGTTCCAGTTTTAAATATAATGATCTATCTATTATATTATTTCAAAAGATAATAGATGCTTAAATTAACTTTTAAAGTCGCGAAGGAATTTATAATTAATAAATTCAGTTAAGTCCTAGTTTTATAGATGTGTGTTTTTAACCACTAGAACTCGCGCAGTGTTTATTAAATACATAATTAAATACGCGAGCATATATATAATAGGCTTAACGGGAAATTCATCGCGCTTTAGAAGGTTATTTGTTTTCGGTATATTACATGTCTTTTTTTTCTTTCATACAGAGTGATCGTAACCTGTGCGATCCCAGCATTAAGAAAGCAATAAAGAAATCAATCTAAGCAAAGCAAAGCATAAACAGTGTGTAGAGTTCCCCTGACGCAGAACTTGTTGAGACTGTGTAAATTTTTTAATCTTTGAGGCGATTCTATGTTTGGAATTCCGCTATCTAACTTATAGCAAAGAAAGCACACCCAAAGACAAATTTAACGCACCATCAAACAACTTAAGTCGTAACGGGAAGAAGAAACACTGGCCCGGGCTTTGTTAGTTTACTGACACAGAGAGATAATTCATAATTTCCTGAACAGTGATGTGACTAGTTTTCTCACTGGACTTAAACCATACCTCACGGATAAAGTGTACCAGCACGCGTATGAATTTTATTATCAGCGGCATAGTCAAATAGACCACACCATCCTCACCCCGGTATCAGAGACCGTGCCCTCCCATAGAAACTGTTATTAAGAAAAGAGACACAACTACAGATTCATTTTCCAGCGATTACGGGATCCTTTTATGTGCTGACCGCATACCCGCTAATCTGGGGCTAGAACTTGAACAAACACTCATACATTTAGTTGAGGTGTAACTGCTGTTGTGTTATTCTATGGAGTGCAAGATTTTTTCACAATCGGTAAGTGAGAGCAAGATGAGTGAAGGCCTTTGCTAGCGCGTGTATGAATGACAGGAAATTTATTCTTTTGTGTGACCATTTTGTTAACTTGCTTACCTGGTAACATATATCTTTTCTGTATACCCTACATTGTTCCTTTAAGTGGGATAGTTGATAATTTGTTAACTCTGTTTAAAACCACCTCCTTTCCATTTGCTTAGTAAAGGGAAGAACAGCTGGGGAGAACAAGTTTTTTTCTATCACCTATACCTAATTTTGTATCACCTCTTTCAGAGTAATTAACTTCACTGTTAGGTTAACGTACCTATGTCCCTGATATTATCTATCTTTGGACTGGGTTTATCTTTGTCTAATAAGCGGGAAGGGCTTAGTCGATACCAATCTTCTTCACCCCTTCCAAACTTGTTATTTGCATTTGTGTACTTATGATAATTTATGTAATATCTGATATTTTTAGTGATTAATGTTTAAAGTGAATAAAATCACATAAACTCATTTAGTTCTGTGTGTTGGATATACCCAAAGCCCAACTTTTCCCCTATTCGTTTAATATAGTTTGTATCAACGTCGTGTGTGTGTTTGAAAACACCAAATCGGTGAGCGCGCAGATGCGAGTCTGGAAAACTGGCAAATAATTGTTTGACCAGGAGAGTGAAAGAGAAGATTGAGAGACACGATTTGTCGTAAATAAGTCTGTCTTGACTCTCCTCCAGCACGCTGTGAAGTAACTATTAAATCTCTACATTTTCTATCACTGAGCTTTCCATCATCATTTTCCACTCTAAACCGGACCACTATTTCTACGACTCTTTTCTCTCAAAATAAATTTACGACAATATTTGGGGGCTCGTCTGGGATAATTTTGAGATACATTTGATGCACACATATTTGTGGGCTGGTTCTGGGATCTTGAGCTACATTTGAGGCAATCGCATAGCCGGGATAAAGATATTTTGAGTCTGATTTAGTTTGGGTCTAACTAGGTAGAGTGTGAATGATTTGTCTTTGTGAATTAGGGAAATAAATAAATAATTACACCCCTAGACAAACGTTCTTTAAGTATTTGGGTTGTCCACACAGCATATTTACAGGTTGTTTTATCTCCACAGCAGTAGAAAGTACAGATAAACAAATATATTTGCTATTTTAATTATCCTCTGGCGGAGATAATTTATATTTCTTTCTTTATAAAAGTTGCTGGGATTTGCGTGATTGTTTTACAGTCACTAAGGTTTTTGAATGTCAAAAAGGAGTTGAGCTTAGCTAAAGACGGATTGTTCTGATTTTTAAAAATTAAGTTAACAACGTCTCATCTCAATAATTGACTTTAGGGACGGAGTTTGTTGTCAGAGATTTAAAATTTAGGGGAAATTTTTTTTTCCTTTTAAATTGTTTTAATATAAATTTTTCTCTACTGTTAGTAATAGTAGATTCTTTTCCAGTGTAACTTACCATTTAGTGGCATAGTCGCTTGCGTTTAGAGCCTTAATTGCCAGATAATAGCAGCGATAAGTTTGCACAGTACAGGTAGGAGGTAACACAGGTAAATTTATACTTGTGTTTTTTTTTTCTCGTAGCGGTTCAGAGTTCCTCCCTTTCGCGTTTCTTCTTACTAGTTCTCTAAGCATACTTCATCTTATTCTTTAACAATGGCAGAGAGGATAAGATGAGGTCCATCTTGAGGCTGGAAGCGAAAGAGGCAGGATTAGATGCAGAAGCTGCAAACGCGTTTATTAACCAGGAATTGGAAATATATGACGCGGAGCAACAGAGAGCCGAAGCTGAGAGGAAGGCGGAGCAACAGAGAGCAGAAGCTGAGAGGAAGGAAGAGAAAGAAAGAATCAGAGAGGAGATCGCCCAGGAGAGGGCAGATAAGAAAGAAGCGGAAGAACGTCTTTTGGAACAGAAGAAAATTGAAGCAGAGATGGAAACTCGCAGAGAGAGAGAGACAAGGAAAGACAGCATCAACTGGCGCTTAAGGCTCTAGAGAGTCGGGGCGCCTCTACTTCGACTAACGGAGAGCCGTCTTCGCCCCAGTCTCAATCAATGGACCTCTCCAGTACTCAATCTGCCCAATTAACTGCTATGTCGTTTTCTTTAGAATCTTTTCCTAGCCCTAACGAAAAAATTGACAGCTACCTAGAAAAAATTCGAGAGACTCGCGAATCTTTATGGGTTAGAGAGTACCCGCTGGGCGCTCAAACTTTCAACGTCACTGAAAGGCAATGCTTATGACGTGTACACTAAGCTGGGACCGAATCAACATGATTACGACATGTTGAAAAAGGCCTTACTACAGCAGTTTGAGATGACTGCCCGAAAGTTTCTGCAGTTGTTCAGAAACAGCCGAAAAGAGAGCACGGAAACATTTCCCCAGTTCTCTTCACGTCTCACTGGTTATCTGACAAAGTGCATTGAATTATCTGACCTACCTCTTTCATATGAGGGACTCCTCGAACTTGTTCTTGTGGAGCAGATAAAATCCACTTTGTCGAATGAAACTCGTAGATTTTTGGCTGAACAGGGGGCAGTCAGGCTTGAAGACATACTCAATAAAGCCGAACGCTATAGCAATGCAATGGCCGAACTTCCCAGCACTAAACGTAAACCCACCGATGAGCCATCTCGAAAACAGAATCTAGAGCAGGCATCCTATTCTTCCACTTCCTCTCAACATTATAACCAACGAGATAACAATACCCAGAAACCTCCCCAGGAAAAATCGAAATTCTACAAACCCCGATACCCCCCCCACAACAATTCTGATCAACCCAACAAGCCTACGTGGCAGCGCGGCCACCAAGGTCAAGGAAAAGGGAAGACCCCTACACCAGGAACGTCTGATCAGGGCAAACAAACCGGTGCAAACCGCATTGGATGTTTGCATACAGCCTCGAAAGGTAGAGTCAATGTCAGTGATTCTCAACCTGAGGGGGACCGACCCTCAACTCGAGGAACTGTAATTTTGAACGGTACCTCTACTACTTGTCTTTTTTGACACTGGATTAAGTTTTGATTGTATTGTTGCTAGGGCACCTAGTCAAACCCGGTCAGGAGACAGAGGAAACCGTCAAAATTAGTGGAGTTTTCAGGAGTGATGCACCCAGGACGCTTCCTATCGCACTGGTAGAAATACACTCTGACTTTGTCAGAGGAGTTATTAAAGCGGCCATAATGGATGATCCGATCTACCCAGTTATCTGGGATGTAGATATGTGTTCATTGGGAGACCTAAGGAGCCGATTGTGGCAGCGGTAACCACAAGAGGGCAAGCCAAGAAGGAGAGGGAGCCTGCGCCAAACTTGTTGCCGAATGAACTGAAGGAGGCGCAACAAAAGGACCCTACTCTGGCGCCCTGCTTTAAAAAAATGCCATGGCTAAGGACCCCAGACACAACGGAGACATCTTTTCTAAGGATGGTGTATTGTATCGTAGAACGGGCAACCCGGACACGGGGAATAACCAGCTCCTAGTACCGACGCAGTACAGAAACCAGATCTTAGAAATGGGCACTCTTTCCCTTTAGCGGGACATATGGGACAAAAAACGCCCACTATTCAGCGAATAAAAAACCACTATTGGTGGCCAGGAATGAACTCTGACATTGTCAGGTATGTGAAATCCTGCGCCCAGTGCCAACGGGTAGCACCCAAGCACTTGACACCCCCAGTACCTATGGGGCAAATGCCAATAGTAGGGACTCCATTTGAACGGGTTGCTGTCGACATTATTGGTCCTCTGGAAAAGGCCAAAAGAAGGAACAGGTTCATCCTGACCTTAGTTGACACTTGCACTATGTGGGCCGAAGCCGTACCGCTACCATGCACTAATTCCAAGCATGTCGCAGAAGCCCTTGTGCAAATTTTTACACGGTTGGGATTCCCTCAACAAGTTTTGACGGACAATGGATCCCAATTCCGTAGCCTGTTAATGGAGGAGATCTTTAAGATCTTGAGGGCCAAACATATCCACACAAGTCCCTACCATCCGGCCGGAAATGGGCTCGTGGAACGTTTTAACGGTACCCTCACCATGATGTTACGTAAGCTGGGTCAGGAGAATCCGGAAGACTGGGACCAATATATATCGGCTGCCTTATTCGCCTACCGAGAGGTACCCCAAGCGTCTACGGGTTTTGCGCCAGCTACACTTTTATTTGGCAGACCTATTAAGGGGCCACTAGAAGCCTTACTTCGGTCCCTGACAGACCAGAAGGCTGACGAGACAGTCGTCTCTGCAAGCAAGTACGTATCTGAGCTTAAGGAAAGGCTAAAGCTAGGATGGGATCTAGCTACTACCAACCTTAAGAAAGCCCGCGCTAAAATTACTAAAAGATACAACAAAGCTGCAAAGAGAGAGAGAACTACAACCAGGGGAGAAAGTCCTATTGCTACTTCCAACCGGAAGCAATAAACTTCGCATCGGATGGCAAGGACCGTTTACCGTCCTTAAAAAGATCTCACGTACCAACTACAAGATCTCCATCAAAGGAAAGGAGAAGGTCTTCCACATAAATCTGCTAAAGAAATATTTGGAAAGACCGGTGCCATCCTCCGAGCATCTCCTGGCTGTCGCCATAGCAACGGAAGACGAGGAAGATGATGATGGTTGCATGGAGTATACACTGCAACCCACAGAATCCTTTAAAGATGTCAAGTTCGGCGACAATCTCTCACCAGAACAACAAACAGAAACTCGGGCTCCACTAAAACAGTACAGTGCAGTCTTAACGGATGTACCTGGTCGAACAAATCTCATTGAATTTGATATGAAATTAACAAACGAGACCCCTGTTCAAACCAGAGTTTACCCCATCCCGTACGCTAAAGCTGATGCACTTCGCGGAGAAATAGACAAGCTGCGTCAGGCAGGTATTATCAGTGAGTCTACATCTCCTTACAGCTCGAGCGTAGTGCTGTTGCAGAAGCCCAATAAGGAAGTTCGGCTGTGCATTGATTACAGGTTGCTAAACGCTGTAACGGAATTCCAGCCCGAAACCTCTCCAAAACTGTTTCTGAGTTGTTCACACAAGCTCAGCAAAGCTAAGATCTTCTCCAAGATTGACCTCAGTAAAGGTTATTATCAAATACCAGTCAAGGAGGAAATTTAACCTTTGTTAGCTTTCAGCACTAGTGAAGGACATTACACATTTAACGTGATGCCGTTCGGTTTGCATAACGCACCAGGAGTGTTCACCAGGATGATGAGGAAGCTTCTACAACCTTTGCAAAGTCCCCATATCCATAATTTCATGGATGACATCTTAATTGCATCGGAAACCTATGAAGAACATATTGCTACGGTTGCTATGCTCCTCAGGAGACTACAGGAAACGGGTCTCACAGCCAGACCTAGCAAATGTCTCATCGGGTTTGAACAGTTAGACTTCCTGGGGCACACTATTTCTCACGGATGCAGTTGGCCTATTAAGAAGAACGTGGAGAAAATAGTGGCAGCAAAAAGACCCCGAACGAAGAAAGACGTACGTTCCTTCATATCGCTATGTGCATACTATCAGAAGTACACCCAGAACTTCAACGGACTGACGGCACCTCTGACTGACCTCACAAAGAAAGGTTGTCCTGATAAGGTCATATGGGATCAAAAGTGCGAACACGCGTATAGCACTTTGAAAGGACAGTTGTCTGCATACCCCATTTTGAGGTTGCCTGACCTCAAGAAACCTTTTGTACCGAGAGTCGACGCGTCAGGTCAGGGCATCGGGTCAACACTGCTTCAAGCCGATGACAGTGACCTGAACATGCTATTTCCAGTTGCCTAGGGCAGTCGGAAATTAAATAAAGCGGAACGGAACTACAGCGTAGTTGAAAGGGAATGTCTTGCTCTGATTGACGGTATCAGACGCCATCATGAGTTTCTTTATGGTACATCGTTCACGGTGCAAACAGACCACGCTCCGTTAGCATTTCTTGGTGCCAATAAAGAATTTAACGCAAGGATCATGCGTTGGGCCCCTCCTTCATAAGCGTTTATTCTTTCAAAGTGGAAAATATATTCCGGTAAGACAGAATGTCGGGGCTGATTTCTGAGTAGAAACTGGTCCTACAGAGGAAGAAGAGCAAACTGAAGATACCACTCAATCCTAAAATCACCAATCAGGTCACCTCAAATTATCAAAAAATGAAAAACATGAAAAATGGTTTCATGTCTAAAAGTGGGGGAGGACGATTGTGACGTTACGTCTAGTTTGACTAGTGAATTTTCCCTGATATGATGGATGATTTAAAGGGACCTTTAGCTTTTCATAACATTAGAAAACCCCTGAAAACATTTTGTTGTAACTTTTCGTTTGCCAGAACGCATTCCACCGGGACTCATGTAGGATACAGCGACGAGATCAAAAAGAGACAGACCGAGGGAATCTCTAAGGGAGACTATCGGCGCTATCAAAGACAGTAGTTTTCCCTGCTCCCAGACGCAGGTTGCTTGGCCGCTATTTCGCGTCTCGGTGTCGAATCGAGGAACGCGAGCGAACGGGGGAGTAAGCGAAACGACGGCAGTCACAGCGAACGGAGATACGAAGACACAGGGCGGCTTCTTTTTCTCTTGATTTGGCGGTCAGATCCCAAAAGTTCGTGAGATCAATTAAGTTGTCCAAGTTTAATCATGTCCACTCAGCTCAACTTACATTCCATTTTAGACTAAAATAGACCATGTAGAACTAGACACGTTATCACTCGCTGGCCAGACCTTTACAGAAGCACTAGCTTTATTGAAATCTTGTTATAGATTTTCCCCTGGATTTTATATATATTTGCAGTGATTTCTAATTCTGTGCAAAGCGGTAATATATATTGTGTAAAGTGATCAGTGGTCTAGCTCAGTCATTCTATTTAAAGGGATTCTGTGTTAATTTAAATCTATTTAATTAAACCATCTCAAGAGTTCTAGTTTTAAATATAATGATCTATCTATTATATTATTTCAAAAGATAATAGATGCTTAAATTAACTTTTAAAGTCGCGAAGGAATTTATAATTAATAAATTCAGTTAAGTCCTAGTTTTATAGATGTGTGTTTTTAACCACTAGAACTCGCGCAGTGTTTATTAAATACATAATTAAATACGCGAGCATATATATTATAGGCTTAACGGGAAATTCATCGCGCTTTAGAAGTTTATTTGTTTTCGGTATATTACCTGTCTTTTTTTTCTTTCATACAGAGTGATCGTAACCTGTGCGATCCCAGCATTAAGAAAGCAATAAAGAAATCAATCTAAGCAAGGCAAAGCATAAACAGCTGTTGTAGCGTTTACCACTGGACGAAGGAATAGGAAACTTGTTCGAGGAGTGTGTAAATTTTTTTAATCTTCTGAGGCGATTCTAGGTATGGAATTTTACGCTCTAATCTCAACTTTATAGCATTGGAAAGCCACACCCCCAAAGGACAAATTTTAACGGCACCATCTAACATTAAGCGTAACGGGAAGAAGAACACTGGCCCGAGCTTTGTTAGTTTACTGACACAGAGAGATAATTCATAATTTCCTGAACAGTGATGTGACTAGTTTTCTCACTGGACTTAATCCATTCTCACGGAATA
>JAMPIV010011973.1:0-35840 GCA_024509875.1 Oreohelix idahoensis
TGTTGAAACCTTCTCCTTCTGTCCTTTTGTCAGGTGATTACTGATCTTCACCTGTGCAAACGTTTCACTGGTTTTCAGTGGATATTCAAATGAGGAGAGAGGGTCATTTTTCATTTCGGTTGCAATAGACAAGGCTAATAGGTGTGTTCCTTCCTGGATTTGTCTGTCCAGATATTTCTTCAAAAGGTTCGAATGATAGACTTTTTCCTTTCCCTTTTTGTCTATCTTATAATTTGTTCTGGATACCTTTTCCAAAACTGTGTATGGCCGTTGCCATCCGATCTGAAGTTTATTGTTGCTGCCTGGCAATAGAAGAAGCACCTTCTCCCCTACAGCAAGTTCTCTATCCTTCGCTTTCTTATTATAATAAGCAGCATGCTCTTTCCTGGCTTGTCTCAAATTATCATTTGCCAGTTTCCAACTAGTTTTTAAACGAGTGGTCAGTTCGTTCACATATTGATAAGATGAGGTAACAGTCTCCTTTGCCTTCTCATCTGTCCAGGTCCATAACAAATTACATATGGACTTTTAATTTTTCTGACATATTATTCAGGGCACCTGTCAGGTCCTTTACATTAGAAGTTTTGTTTTACGGACGTTTCTTCCTTGTGTCATCACACAGGAATCTACCACTACCGATTCTTTTCCTGGGGTTTTCTCCCCACTTTGAGTTCATTGTGAGAAATCTTCTCTCTCTTTTATCTTCCTCCAGTTTACATAAGTCCGACCGAAGGATCGTCGGCTTATTCTGGGGTATAACAGTTCTTTGTACTCGCTGCATAGTGGCTATTGTAAAACATTCGAGTGAAGACTGTCTGTGAAAAGGGGGTTCCTATTCCCCTCTGTCCACTTGATTATAATTATTTTTCTTTCCAGGCCTAAGTTTGCCCCGTGGCGTGTCTAGGTCCTGATTCATTTTCCCATGTGTGGGTGTTCCCTCTTTATTTTCTGGCCCAGGTTTGCCATAATGCTTCTCTTGCATTTAGTTAGCATTTTTCAACCCTGTGGAATTTTTCTTGTTGCACTGGTCGCAGGCCTCGACAAATTTTCGTATGTCTTCAACCACTCCTGGCCAGTAATAAGACATAGATATCCTTGAACAGGTGCGACCCATCCTCAGATGCCCACCGTCTAGAACATGTGTTTGTCTCATAACTCGTTCCCTATATTTCGATGGCACTACTAACTGTGCACACCCGTATGATCCTGCTTTATCCGCCCTGTAAAGCAGTCCATCCTCCAAATAGAATTCTCCTTTTCTAGGAGGGGTATGGAGTTTTTGTAGTTTCTTATAGCACGGCTTCAGGGACCTATCTTTAGCCTGTGCCTTCCTACACTGTTTACGAGACATAGTTTTTGGTGGTTCCTCCTCCTTTCTAAGAGTCGACCTGACCTGAAGCGTGGCCATTACTACAGGTTTTCTATTACACACATCGGTGTTATGGTTGTCCTTCCTACAATGTTTACACCACCTCTTTCCTTGGTTAAAAGGTTTTCTTTCATCATTCTTTCTGTCATATAAATGTGAGGTTTTATTTTTAAAATCATTTCAAGGCCTATCAAAGTTCTGCTTACTTCTGTTATCAAATTTATTATAATTTTGAGGAGCCTTATACTGATCTACTGGTTTTTTCTTGATACCAGCTACCTCTGCCTGGGCTGCCTGATACCTCTCAGCGACATTTATGATCTCACCCAGTCTCTCCGCGCCCTGTTCCATGAGAAACTTTCTCATGTCTGGAGCCATGGACTCTCTCATCTGTTCAATGAGTATCATCTCTTTGAGATCTTGGGTTTTCCCCCAAAGAAGCCCATTTCTCCATATACGTTTCCAACCGGGCGGAGAACTGGTGATAGGTCTCACCCGACAGTAGCATGGCATTCCTAAATTTCTTTCTATAAAACTCTCCGCTCTTTTCGTATCTTAACAGAAGAGCCTGCTTTAACATGTCAATGTCATAGTTGTCTTGGTCATCTCTCTCATTTTGGAAAACACTTCATAAGCTGTTCCCCGAAGACCCTGAGACAACTTTACACCCCATTTTTCTCTTTCTAACCCATAAGTAGTGGCTAATATTTCGTATCTGCTTAAATACGACTCAATGTCATCATCCTTTTCCACAAAGTAATCTAAATGGAACCCCATGGCTGATGAGGAGGCCCCCTGGTTTGCAGCTGAGTCAGAAGTAGAGGGGCTTGTTCCATTTTCAGGAGCATGGCCTTGCAGCTCTAACTCCCTTAGTCATATCTCATGTTCCCTTTGTAATCTTTTATCTTTCCTTTCCGCCTCCAATCTCCTTTCTTCTTTCTCTCGTTCCGCCTCCAATCTCCTTTCTTCTTTCTCTCGTTCCGCCTCCCTCTGTAGACGTTTTTCCTCCTTCTCAGCCTCAAGTTTCTTTGCCTCAGCCTCAGCCTCAAGTTTCTTCTCCTCCAACTGCAGCCTCTTAATCTCAGCCTCCCTATCAGCCTCTAATTTCTTAGTTTCCCTAGCATCTTCTTATTGCATTTTCCTTTCCTCAGCTAACCTATGTTCTTCCATAGTAATAAATTTATCACATTCTAAGGTGACATAGTCAATTAAGATTTGACCCTCCATATTCATTTCTTTGGCAGTCTGAACAGCCGCAGATCGAAACTTTGCCAGATCTGCCATTCTGATGAATACAAAATGTTCTAACAAAGTTTCTAAAAAGTATAAATTTATCTAATTAATTCTGGGTTCTGACAGTTTCTTGACTTCCCAAATCTTGGGCAATAATGATTATGGGGATTCCCTGGGACAATAGAATGTTGTTTATGCTAAGACCCAGACCCCAATGTATGTAGTACTAGGAGAAATTCAAATGCCCGGACAAGCCTACCAATTTATGTAGCAAAGTTAGATTTTGCTGGGGAGGTTATGATGGTATCCTAAAAGAATGAAATCCGTGTATGTATTAACCGTGTGATTCAAGCACATGTAGGCCCCTGTCTCTATAAATGATGATGATGAATTATGTGAAGGGAACCTAACGCTACCTCCCTAGATCTCACACGGTCACTATTTTGGCTCTAGTGTCTGGTGTATGATGTACCTAGTGTCTAGGGGAGAAATGAAATGATGGTACACAACACGAAAACACGTTAAGTTTCTATGAGGAAGTGAATAAAAACCTGTGGTTAAGTTTTTCTTTAAATTTGATATTTTTTTTGTACAATTTATTTTGCCTGTCCAAGTCATATCTTTTGGACAGGTCTTTGAAAATTAGGACAAGATAGTTTACAGAAAAGATCAACTAAAATTGTGTGGACAATCTGCCCAAATAACTACAAAGTTAATATATGTCTTTCATGTATAAATGTTCACAGCTTATACTTTATTCATCTAAGAGGGAGATTCACTGTGTATGAGGGGCTGTATTATCGTCATACCCCATCAACTTCCTGAGTATGATTTGAAATACCAGTGTTTATTTAAAACGAAACTGTCAGATATACCCAGGTCCTTAACATATCACCTGGGGTTTCTTGTTGAATGATAAGATAGTGTGTAGTTGCAGAAATATCGATATCACATCACACGCCCAAGCTCGTGCTGTTATCTCTTGACAGCATACATGAATTGTCGGAGACTTCTTGGCGTTACCGTCACTCCTCAGGAAACAAAACCTCACAAAATTCAAGAAATATAAACAAATGACGCTGACTTGCAAAGAAGTGGCCTCCGTTTCTTCTGCTCCGTCCAGACTGTAAAATACTTATTTAGTTATTTAATTTACTTTTAAATTTATCACAGCTGTTCTCAGCGTATCTGAATAAAAGTTTTGTTCAACTGGCAATGAATAGTGAAAGCTTTTTGCTAATATATACCAATCGAAAGCTTGCGACTACCAGAATTCAAATGCAGTTTTTTTTTAAAAAACAAAAATTATTCCAAACAAACTCTGCGTCTGGTAGTCTATTGGCCAGTCTGCTTTAGTTATGCCCAATACAAAAAGATGTTTCGTTTTGGATTACATTTTTCCTATCGCTCCCCTTTCCCCTGCTATATTCTTGTTACCCTAGCGAATTTGAATTTACCTCAATGCCTCTCTTCTAAGCTCGCGTCCCCACTACCGTTATAAAAAAACAGACAGGAACGACAGTCTGTCTGGTCGAGCGTCTGTAGACATTTTGTATTTTCCCAATAACTTGGCTTATACTTTGACTATCATATTATTTAAAACACATTCTTGCTCAGTGGACTCTAAGCTATACTACCATATGATTTTTATGGTCAGATTCATATTGGGTTAGATTTTCAATTTTTGTCATAGTCGATCGTCAAATAAATATTTTACACAAGACCGCCATCTTCCCCTCTCTTTCATCTCGCCAGCATGTATTTTCAAATAACTAACTTGTTTTTGTGACGTCAGAAACATTACCGCGAGGAGGCAATAAAATTGTCTGCGTGTTTTGCCTCTGTTGGCTTTGTCGCAGCGTGTATATATGCATGGCAGAATGTGTCAAGCGAAGCGGGGTGTTGGCGTGGCGGGTTAAGAATTGGCGTTAATAATTTGTATTGTATCGTGTAACACTACCAAAAAATGTAAGGATTGCTACTGATTACCAGCGTTGAAGTCAAAATTTTACGTTAATTCAGATAGTTATTTTGCGGCACATTTTTGCAAAATCGTTAATTATAAGGCTAGGCTGCAGAATGTATGCAGCAGATCTGGCAAAATGTTAAATGTTGGTAGTACGTTTTCGAAACTGAAACTAAAACGCGTGTTAAATTTTTACCGTGGAATCTTTCTATAGGCTTTAGCACTGCACAAAATTCAGCGCTATGCTGGCGTGTGAGAGGATCACCGTCAGACACAATAGGGAGGGTTTATTTATTATCATTTTATGACTAAAATCCTACTGAAATGAGCGTTTATTCTCGCAGATTTTACTAGTTATATCTCTGCTTCTGTTACCGCGTGTTGTTTGTTATATCTCTGCTTCTGTTACTGCGTGTTGTTTGTTATATCTCTGCTTTTGTTACCGCGTGTTGTTAGTTATATCTCTGTTTCTGTTACCGCTTGTTGTTTGTTATATCTCTGCTTCTGTTACCGCGTGTTGTTTGTTATATCTCTGCTTCTGTTACCGCGTGTTGTTTGTTATATCTCTGCTTCTGTTACCGCGTGTTGTTTGTTATATCTCTGCTTCTGTTACCGCGTGTTGTTTGTTATATCTCTGCTTCTGTTACCCCGTGTTGTTTGTTATATCTCTGCTTCTGTTACCCCGTGTTGTTTGTTATCTCTGCTTCTGTTACCGCGTGTTGTTTGTTATATCTCTGCTTCTGTTACCGCGTGTTGTTTGTTATATCTCTGCTTCTGTTCCCGCGTGTTGTTTGTTATATCTTTGCTTCTGTTACACCGTGTTGTTTGTTTTATCTCTGCATCTGTTACCACGTGTTGTTTGTTATATCTCTGCTTCTGTTACCGCGTGTTGTTTGTTATATCTCTGCTTCTGTTACCGCGTGTTGTTTGTTATATCTCTGCTTCTGTTACCCCGTGTTGTTTGTTATATCTCTGCTTCTGTTACCGCGTGTTGTTTGTTATATCTCTGCTTCTGTTACCGCGTGTTGTTTGTTATATCTCTGCTTCTGTTACCGCGTGTTGTTTGTTATGTCTCTGCTTCTGTTACCGCGTGTTGTTTGTTATGTCTCTGCTTCTGTTACCGCGTGTTGTTTGTTATGTCTCTGCTTCTGTTACCGCGTGTTGTTTGTTATGTCTCTGCTTCTGTTACCGCGTGTTGTTTGTTATATCTCTGCTTCTGTTACCGCGTGTTGTTTGTTATATCTCTGCTTCTGTTACCGCGTGTTGTTTGTTATATCTCTGCTTCTGTTACCGCGTGTTGTTTGTTATATCTCTGCTTCTGTTACCGCGTGTTGTTTGTTATATCTCTGCTTCTGTTACCGCGTGTTGTTTGTTATATTTCTGCTTCTGTTACCCAGAGGATTATAAAGCAAAGACTGCCAAGAGTTCATCAATTCGTGTCATTTCCATCACCAGCATCATCTTCTAATCTCTTGTTCCACTGGCATTTGTCCGGTTCTTGTCCTCAGTTCCACATTTGTCCGGTTCTTGTCGTCAGTTCCACATTTGTGACCATGTCGCACCATTTTAATTCTTCTACTTTAGGCAAGCACCCATCCATGATAACCAGTAAGTTCTTGATTGTGTTCTGCTGATGAAGCTTTTGTGGCTTAAAATTTCTACAACAAGCCCAACTCTCCTTATTCGCATTTTACGGATATGCACGGTAATTTACAGCTATGTTCACCGTACATATGATACGTATTGTATTTTTGACAGTAAAATACGTATTATACGCGTAAGGTAAAACTACCTTACGTTGAAATACGTTGCATCACTGCATCAAATGATAATTTTTCTGTAAATGTGAAGTTTTAACACATGTTCGTCTAGCAATTCAAGCTGTAGTTTAAATAAAACATAAATGTATGATATTTACCTTTAAATGTCAGAAAATCTCTTGTTACATAAAAACAAACAACTTGTTTTTTTTCTTACACATTATGTGCAAATGACGTTATTTCACGCTATACGTATGAAAAGCGTCACATGTCATATTTACGCATATTAATTTAACGTATAATAACGTATTATACGCGTATTTTTTTTTTTTACCATAATATAATATAATTTATAATTGGCGTGTTTTATTCTCAGACGTAACGTACGGTCGAACATTGATTTACAGTGCTACTGTTATCTTCAACCTTTTCGGACTAGGTAACACATGGGTGGAAAATCATATTTTAAAAAGTAAATACAATCAGGGACTACATGAGCTGCAGAAAGCGAGAATAAAAAGAGAAAGTTGAAATTAAGCCCACAGGGAAAAATTAAAGCGCGTCTTGGGCTTTTTCTCCTCGTATAAAGTCTAAAGCCCATTTTGGGAAAATCCGTCTGGCCCTCGACGAGTCTCAGCTTGATTGCTAGCAGATAATCAAGGCTTAACACTGCAGCCTGGGATGTCATAAAGTTCCATATCCCTTCATTTATATTTCAAACTCGGCAACGTCTACCACATTAGACTATTTCTTTCAGGTGAAACTGCTGTTATTTTAAGCAAATACTTCAGACGCCTGAATACGAGCATGATGTTTTAAAGAAGATACGATTCTGCTAACACTTAAACTTAATAAACGCCGTTCTAATACTGATCTGCTAGATTTGTTGTTGTGTACGTGATGTATGAATGTTAAGGCACTTACGGATTTTGTATTTGTTGCTGTGCTGCTTGTAAGAGCTAATAAAAATATAATATGTTGTGTAACTCGTACTTATGCAAAATTTGTCATAAAACAACCAAAGTTTTCATTCCATTTGTATTTTTGTTCATACGGTTGCCTATATTGGTCTATTTCTTTTTAATAAAATGCTTGAAAGGCATAAGAAATAGACAGAAGTGCATTCCATGAACACATCTATCTACCATGTGTCTGTCCGTCAGTCGATCCGATGATATTTACATCATCCTTCTAACTCGATGTTTCTCAAGCTTACAGTAATGGCGTACCCCTTGTGACAGTTCACTTTTACTAGCGTAGCCCTTCTGATAGTTTAGTCTAAGTGGTGTGCACCTTTCCAGCTCAGATTTTTAAAATTAAATAACAGTTTTGCCTCGTTTTGGCGTGGGGCGTCCTTTTCATCCTAGACACAAGGTCCAAAATATAACACAAGGCTGACAACCTCATCATGCAATACAGATTGTTACAGAAGTCATTGCTACAACAGCATGTGAAAGCTTTATGCAGGTTTCCTGTAAGTGGACTGCTACAGTGATGGTTCCGCAACCTGTATGGAAAAAAATACTAGTGATAAAATGTAGAAATGTTTTTTTAACTAATTAAAATAAGGTAACTAATAACAATCAACAAACATTCTAACATGACAGTAAATATATATATATGATGGATTCTTAAAATAGAATAACATGATAATGTAACATAACATAAACTTTTTGCCGGGTATAACTTGAACGTGTTACGCTTATTGCTAGGGTGCACGCGCGCAACACTTTGGGAAAGACTGTTCCAAGTAATTAATACGTCGATGGTTACCAATAAGCTCTCCATTCATGAGTTCACTGTCCATGTTTCACTTCTCTAAAAGAGAAATAATTCAATGTAACATTGGAGAACATTCTTAGATTGCTTTCATTAATTTACTTTATTAGCATGATATTTATATGAGTGAATATTTGTTAGTGTATACGTCATTTGAAAATTAATTTTTGAACAATTAGTGCCGCAGAGTGACTGATTCTCCCAGACGTTATGTTCAATGCAGAGCACACAATTTCTCCTTCACACAGTCGCTTGGAATACTGCAGTGGAATTACAGATAACTTTCATGTATCAAATGCACCGATCGTAAATAAAACCTGACGTTTTTTTGTACTAATACATTTGTTTGTCTGTAATTGGGAAACCATTATGGTTTGTTTTTATATACACACTGTGGGATAGTAAAATAAAAACGGAAATGTAAAAAAGATACCATAATTTTACACTTATTTTACAGCGTAATACAAAAATAGTTATATTCTTTAATATGTTGTTTTGTTTATTATATTTTTATTGCATTTATTATTTTATTAGGATGTAGATAAATACTTTATTAACAGATCATACATTTTTACTAACAGTTTTTATTAGCAAATGTTTTATTAATATTTGCGAATAAAAACATTGTAAGTAAAAATACATGACATACATGTTAATAAAGTATTTATAATGTATTATTAGCACATTTTTTATTACTGATTTGGGACGAATACTGACTTTTGCTGATGACATACTCATTTATAGAACTGGCTCTGACCGACAAGAAATGGTTAATAGCATACATGGGACACTACAGGAGGTGTCTAAATGGTGTGAGAAAACTGGCTCCAAAGTCAATCCCAACAAGGCCAGCATAATGAGGTGCTCCTTGAACAACTCCATTGTGAAAACAGACCTCCCAGATATCTCTCTCAATGGACAGAAAATTTAACGGCAAGAGAAGCTGAAATACCTTGAAGTTACATTCGATCGCGGCCTCACGCATAAGTACCATTTTGAGCAAATTACACTGAAATGCAGGAGAGGTCTAGCAGCCCTGAAAATAATGGCTGAGGCGCGTCTGGGGCAGAGAATATGGGCTGGAAATACTCACGCTGTCAGTAACACCATGTGAACGACTAGAACGCATTCAAAATGAAGGGATGCGTATAGTCGTGGGCTGTACGCGAGATACCCCCATTGTATCAAGGAGGTACATGCTTGGAGTGCTGTCGATTAAATCCAGATATGCGATGGCTCAAGTGTGGTTGGTTTGATGTTAATACAGTTTGTTGTTAAGAAATCTTAGTGTACTGAATGAGGTCAGCTGTGAAGGTCCCTGAATATAATAAATATTAGAGTAAATTTCCAGGGTACCTTTCTACTACCACCACTATGATCTCATTCAGACTTATTATAGATAGAATGTAAGATGACTACGTTTGGTGTCTAGGGTTATGAAATGTTAGTGTAAGGTTACATTAACCAACTAAACATATAAACAATTACACAAATTATTTTATTATCTAATACAACACAACAGTACCACGACAATCACATACGAACTACACTTTAAAAGACTATCTTTAGTAAGTCAGTGGTTGAAAGTTAATGTTTTTCAATTTATTGTCCTGAATCTAATTTATTTGGAATCAGGACTGTCAATCAAAAGTGAAATCATAGAAATTAATTACATCAATCAATTACACAATGGGTCTTCTGACCATAATACACATATTAATATATAAGGGTGTAGTTGTATTGTTTAACTGAGGTGACTTCTAGTATACACTGGTTGATTGTTTCCTATCATCATCTCTGCATGTTGTTTGTAAGTTTTTATGGACACTGATGGAATGTTTATATCACTATTCCCAGTCTCTTATTTATACTATAATGTTAGTTGAGCGATCAGGTGCCGAAACATGCACCTATCTTTGTAATATGATGTAGGAATCTTCCTGCACTTCGCTGAACGACAACCTTCAGCTCCCACTTCTTCAAGAATGATGGTGGTTTACAGTTGTCTCCGAAAAAGGCAAGACTGTGGCATGAATATATCGGCCCACTGTAGTCTGGCACCAGTTATTGACAGCAACCACAACCTCTGAAATCAGAAGGATATGCCTCCTTCGTAATCAACAGCCTACAATAATATTCAACAACCAGTACAGGCACATTACAAACAAACATGTAAGATCAGCTCTTTACGACAATCCCTTTCACCAGTTTCTTTTGATGTGACCAGGTATACCAGTATTCCTCTCCCCTAATAGTTACAACGCCTCTGCAATTCCAGCAATAATCTGTTGTCCATACAATAGAATAGGTATTATGCTCCTGATGATAATCCTATATAATTTAGTTGGTCTACACCTCTCTGATAGTCTTTCATATGCTGTATCAATCTCTAGACTCTGTTTTTTTGAGTCTGCCATAGACTCACTTACTTACAGTCGTATGTTAGTATTTCACATTCAAATTTTATTTTAAATAAAATGTTAAGAAAATCAATCTTACCACAAATGCAAGGAAATAACACAATTAAACGATGATTAGGCAATATGGCACATTTTCGATCTGCCCTATGTCCAGGCTTTTCCTATGTTAGAAAATTTCTCCGCCTGCTCTCATCGATCTTGCTTTGCACAAAATTTATTTGAAATGGCAGTGAACAGTCCCCGTTTCGTACCAGTATCTACTGCTTTGTCCAATGGGACCATGTTTACATTTATTTTTGAATCTATCGTTTCAAATAACAACTCCCAATATGTTTCCAAGGCAAATATATTTTTAGTTTTAGGTCAACCAATCACACTTCGCCTTCCTTTAAAATCCACCCAATCAAATATCCCGTACCTTTTAACCTCATTTACCCAAAGTCGTTTTTTTTCAAAACATGCCATAAAAAATTATAATCAGGCATGATCTTTACTTGACAGTCTGGTCGGGTCCACTATAGTATTATGGCTATAATTAGTTAATTAATGGACTATTTGCGTAACTATTACCATATTCTTTGTCAACAAGTCCTAAGGTACACGAATATACAATTTATATGGGACAAGTTGGCTTGGTTCAGAAGTACACAGTTTTTTTTTTCTAAGTTATTGTTTTTATTTTTAATCTACTACACGTTCAATTCTTTTCCATGTGCTGTCTTCTCTATTTACGTGATAATTACGTCCTTTGAAATAAGAGCTAAGGTTGTTTTTGTGACACGAGTTGTCTGCAGGTTCTAACTTTTTCCTCGTATTTTGGTGAAACCCCTAAGGCAAGGCTTGCCCCTGTGCTAGTATTGGCTTTTAGTTTAAAATCAATGCGAAACGAATTAGCATTTCATCTATCCTTTCCCCTCCTCGTTCCACAATGCATTTTTAGGCACAATGTTCTTAGAACTAGGAAAAGTGATTATGTCAAGGACGAATTTGAAAAATTTGGGTACCGTTTTGTTCGGCTATTCGTTAGCAAATAATATGAAGGCGTAGGCGATACCAACAGTTCTAGAAGAAAATTCTTTTATACTTTCTTATTTTGCCGTTATGCCCTATATTGTTATATATTAATTTAGATATTGTATTTAGAAATTCACTACACATGTCCCCCCTTTAGAACAGACGATCATATGTCAGTTCCTATTTCTAAATACACATAGATGAATTTACTATCTATGCCTGATGACTACTCTGTTGTTCGTCGTACGGATGTCTGCTTAAAAAATCAGCTCCCACATTAGTTTTTCCGGGAATGTACTCTATGGTAAACTGGAATGGCTGTAAAAGCAAAGACCAGCGTAATAACCTAGCATTTTCATGCCTTGCTTGTGACAGACACACGAGTGGATTTTGATCTGTCTGGATCCTAAATGATTGTCCATAGAGATAAATCTGGAACATTTTTTATACCCCAGATAACTGCCAGACATTCTTTTTCACTTGTTGAATATTTTTGTTCTGCTGTGTTCAACTTACGGCTAGCATAAGCTACTGGGTTTATTTCCCCATCAAGTGAATTTGACCTTTGTAATAGAGCTGCACCCAAACCTATATTACTAGCATCCGTTCTCACAATGAATTCTTAACTCAAGTCAGGTAATTTCAAAATAGGCCTGCTTGTGAGCTTTTCTTTCAATTCTTGGTATGCTAATTCACATTGCGCTGTCCAAATAATTCTATCAGGATTTCCTTTGCGCGTTAAATCAGTCAATGGAGCACATATGGAGTTAAAGTTTTTTTATATACTTTTGGTAAAAACCACATAATGAGACAAAAGATCGCACATCTTTTTTTGTTTGTGGTCTTGGTGCTTTTTTTAACTTCTCCAGGTTCTTGGGGTCAGGGGTCATGTTTCCCTGATGTACTGTGTTGCCCAAGAATTCCAGCTCTTTACATCCAACACAGCATTTCGTAGGTCTAGCTGTCAAATTGGTCTCTCTCAATCGATCAAACAACATATTCAGAGAGTTAATGTGTTCCTCAAATGTTTCTGTTGCTATGAGAATATCATCCATGAAGTTGGTGATGCATGGATTCTTCAGGGGATCCAGTAACTTTCTCATCATCCTCGAAAACACACTCGGTGCATTTTTCAGCCCGAATGGCAACATATTAAATTCATAATGTCCTTCCGAGGTGCTAAAGGCTAAATAAGGTTTTACCTCCGGCTTTACTGGAATCTGATAGTAGCCTTTGCTCAGATCCACTTTAGAGAAATATTTAGCTCTATTCAGCCTGGCAAACAGCTGATTTGTATCAGGTAATAGATCCACCTGACCTTCTGTGACAGCATTCAGTTTCCTGTAATCTATACACAGCCTGTGTTCTCCAGAGGGTTTTCTTAACAGAACAACACTGGAACTGTAGGGAGATTCACTGTGCGAGATAATTCCTTCTCTCAACAGATAATCTATCTCCTCCCTTAAAGCTTTTTCCTTAGCAAACGGAATCGAATAGGCTTTCATACAGATTGGTGTTGGGTCTATGAGTTTCATATCATACTCCAATAAATGTGTATGCCCCGGACGGTCCGTTAACACATCTGTATGATTATTCAGAACCTGTTGAACCCTCTCCCTCTGAATTTCCGTTAAGAGTTTGCTGATTTTTACCTGTGCGGCGGTTTCACAGGGATGTAAAGGATATTCATGAGAAGTGAGTGGTTCCTTTTTCATCTCCATTGCAACAGACAAGGTCAGTAGGTGTGTCTCTTCCTGGTTTTCTCTGTCCAGATATTTCTTCAGGAGATTCACATGATAGATTTTCTCTTTCCCTTTCTTATCTATCTTATAATTTGATCTAGACACCTTCTCTAGAACTGTAAATGGGCCTTGCCATCCAATTTGCAATTTATTCTGGCTGCCGGGCAGTAGAAGGAGCACCTTCTCTCCCACAGATAATTCTCGATCCTTCGCTTTCTTATTGTAATAGGCAGCATGCTTTTTCCTGGCTTGTCTCAAATTTTCATTGGCAAGTTTCCAGCCAGTTTTAAGACGAGTGGTCAGCTCGTTCACATATTGATATGATGAGGTAATATTTTCTTCTGTCTTTTCATCGGTCCAGGTCCTTAACAAGGCTTCCAAGAGACCTTTTATTGGCCTTCCAAATAACAATGTTGCCGGGGCCATACCGGTTGAACTATGGGGTACCTCCCGGTAGGCAAACAGGGCGGCAGGAAGGTACTGATCCCATGTATCTGGTTTTTCATGTGCCACCTTCCTCATGATCGACATGAGAGTCCCGTTAAATCTTTCTACTTGGCCATTTCCTTGAGGATGATACGGGCTACAATGAAAGTGTTTGGCTTGAAAGATCCTGAATACTTCTTCTGTTAGTTTCCCCTTGAACTGAGAGCCATTATCAGTCAAAATTTGGTTGAGAAAGCCTAACCTGGTGAAGAGTGTGAGTAATGCCTCTGCCACATGCTTCGAATCAATTGATGACAGGGCTACCGCCTCTCCCCACATAGAACAAGTGTCCACCAGAGTCAGAATGTAACTGTTCCTCCTCTTGGTCCGAGTGAGAGGTCCCACAATGTCCACGGCAACTCTTTCAAAGGGGGTTCCCACTATGGGCATTTCCCCTAGAGTTACTGGAGTAGTCCAATGCTTTTGAGCTACCCGTTGACACTCTGGACAGGATTTTACATATCTCTTTATGTCTTCAGTTATTCCTGGCCAGAAATAATGACAAGCTATACGCTGTCCTGTTGCGCTGATCCCCATAAGACCACTGAAAGGAATCGCATGCCCTAGTTCCAACACTTTAGTCCTATATGAAATTGGAAGGACCAGCTGTCCGTGACCATTGGATCCATTTCCAGCCTTCTTATATATCAATTTGTTCTTCATATAGAAATCTCTCTTGCCTGGAGGTGTATGACATTTGGGCAATTTCTTAAAACAAGACGTGAGGGTCTTATCCTCCGCCTGTGCCTTCCTCATCTCATCTGGATGGGTATTTATCGGATTATCCTCCTCCCTTGTAGACTGTGATCTGGTCTTCACTGTTGCCATGGTCACAGGTCTCTTGGGATTCCCCAAGAAGACATATCTACACCCCAATATCAGAGGGTAGATTGGTTCATTAATCACTGCTGCTTTTATGATTCCTTCCACATATCGCGTTTTCACATTTATCCTGGCGACGGGAAGTGTCATGGTCGCTACGTCCTTGGTTGCAGTTTAAATCTCCACTGTTTCTGTGGTGTATTGATCTGCCTGCACCAGGTGAGAACTCACAACTGAATCATAATCTAATCCAGTATCATACAAACACCTTATGGTGACACCATTGCATGTTACATCTTCACACACTGGGGGGTGGTAAGGTTCCTGTTGTTCAGTAAGGTTGACCTTTACTCCCTTTCTCCCCATTTTCATTGCAGCGAAAGTAGGAGTTTTCTTTCTACAATTTTCAGTTTTATGGTTGTCCATCCGACAATGTTTACAATACTTCTTTCCTTGGTTAAAGGGTTTTCTGTCATTATATTTCCTTTCATTGAATTGTGAGGTTTTATTATTATAGTCATTGCGTGGCCTATCAAACTGGTGCTTACCTTTGTTCTGGTCTCTATGGTCAAACTTATTAAAGTTTTGAGGTGCCTTAAAATTGTCTACCTGTTTCTTTTTATTTCCAACTACCTCTGCTTGGGCTGCCTGATACCTCTCAGCGACATTGAGTAACTCACCCAGCCTCTCTGCACCTTGTTCCATGAGAAACTTTCTCAGGTCTGGAGCCATGGACTCTCTTAGCTGCTCAATAAGGATCATTTACTTAAGATCTTGGGTTTTCCCCAGAGCAGTCCATTTCTCCAAGTAGGTCTCTAACCGTGCAGAGAACTGGTGATAAGTCTCACCCGACAGTAGTTTGGCATTCCTAAATTTTTTTCTATAAAATTCCCCATTCATTTCATATCTTAACAAAAGAGCCTGCTTTAGCATGTCATAATTGTCCTGATCATCGCTGCTCATCTTGGCAAAAACTTCATAAGCTGTACCACGAAGCCCTTGTGATAACTTTAGGCTCCACCTTTCTCTCTCTAAACCATATGTGGTAGCCAAAAGTTCATATCTATTTAGGTAACTTTCTATGTCATCGTCTTTCTCAACAAAATGGTCTAAATGAAAACTCATAGCTGAGGTTGAGGCTCCCTGACTAACAGTGGCATCTGAGGCAAAGGGACTGGCACCATTTTCAGGAGCATGGCTTTGAAACTCAAACTCCCTTAGTCGTAACTCATGTTCCCTTTGTAATCTCTTCTCCTCCATTTCTGCTTCCCTTTCTGCAGCCTGTCTTCTTTCCTCAGCTTCTCTAGCTAGTCTCTTTTCTTCTCTTTCTGTAGCTAATCTTTTTCTTCTCTTTCTGTAGCTAATCTCTTTTCTTCTCTTTCTGCAGCCAACTTCTTTTCTTCTGCCTCCAATGCCCTAGCCTCCTTGTCAGCCTCAATCTGCAGCCTCCTAATTTCTTTATCTGCCTCTAACTTTCTTTCTGCTTCAAATTTTCTTTCTTCACGTTCAATAAATTTGTCACATTCAGTTGTGACATAAGCAATCATAATTTGCCCCTCCATTCCCAGCTCTTTAGCAGCCTGCACAGCAGCAGATCGAAACTTTGCCAGATCAGCCATTTTGTACTAGGCAAACCTTTAAAATTTCTAACTAGACAAATTTCTAATTATAACTAAGAACAACCACAGGCACTGATAGCTCAACCACTATTTAATTTCTCCAAAAAGGAATGCTTTTAGTTTTATGCTATCTGAGATTCCTAATATAATTGATAATATTTTAAGAATTTAAAATCCCAGAAGCAAACTACCCAATATAGCTGGTGTTATGAAAATTCAATCCCCAGGAGCGAGACCCCAATATATGTGGTGGGTTTGATGTTAATACAGTTTGTTGTTAAGAAATCTTAGTGTACTGAATGAGGTCAGCTGTGAAGGTCCCTGAATATAATAAATATTAGAGTAAATCTCCAGGGTACCTTTCTACTACCACCACTGTGATCTCATTCAGACTTATTATAGATAGAATGTAAGATGACTACGTTTGGTGTCTAGGGTTATGAAATGTTAGAGTAAAGGTTGCATTAACCAACTAAACATATAAACAATTACACACATTATTTTATTATCTAATACAACACAACAGTACCACGACAATCACATACGAACTACACTTTAAAAGACTATCTTTAGTAAGTCAGTGGTTGAAAGTTAATGTTTTTCAATTTATTGTCCTGAATCTAATTTATTTGGAATCAGGACTGTCAATCAAAAGTGAAATCATAGAAATTAATTACATCAATCAATTACACAATGGGTCTTCTGACCATAATACACATATTATTATATAAGGGTGTAGTTGTATTGTTTAACTGAGGTGACTTCTAGTATAAACTGGTTGATTGTTTCCTATCATCATCTCTGCATGTTGTTTGTAAGTTTTTATGGACACTGATGGAATGTTTATATCACTATTCCCAGTCTCTTATTTATACTATAATGTTAGTTGAGCGATCAGGTGCCGAAACATGCACCTATCTTTGTAATATGATGTAGGAATCTTCCTGCACTTCGCTGAACGACAACCTTCAGCTCCCACTTCTTCAAGAATGATGGTGGTTTACAGTTGTCTCCGAAAAAGGCAAGACTGTGGCATGAATATATCGGCTCACTGTAGTCTGGCACCAGTTATTGACAGCAACCACAACCTCTGAAATCAGAAGGATATGCCTCCTTCGTAATCAACAGCCTACAACAATATTCAACAACCAGTACAGGCACATTACAAACAAACATGCAAGATCAGCTCTTTACGACAATCCCTTTCACCAGTTTCTTTTGATGTGACCAGGTATACCAGTATTCCTCTCCCCTAATAGTTACAACGCCTCTGCAATTCCAGCAATAATCTGTTGTCCATACAATAGAATAGGTATTATGCTCCTGATGATAATCCTATATAATTTAGTTGGTCTACACCTCTCTGATAGTCTTTCATATGCTGTATCAATCTCTAGACTTTGTTTTGAGTCTGCCATAGACTCACTTACTTACAGTCGTATGTTAGTATTTCACATTCAAATTTTATTTTAAATAAAATGTTAAGAAAATCAATCTTACCACAGATGCAAGGAAATAACACAATTAAACGATGACTAGGCAATATGGCACATTTTCGATCTGCCCTATGTCCAGGCTTTTCCTATGTTAGAAAATTTCTCCGCCTGCTCTCATCGATCTTGCTTTGCACAAAATTTATTTGAAATGGCAGTGAACAGTCCCCGTTTCGTACCAGTATCTACTGCTTTGTCCAATGGGACCATGTTTACATTTATTTTTGAATCTATCGTTTCAAATAACAACTCCCAATATGTTTCCAAGGCAAATATATTTTTAGTTTTAGGTCAACCAATCACACTTCGCCTTCCTTTAAAATCCACCCAATCAAATATCCCGTACCTTTTAACCTCATTTACCCAAAGTCGTTTTTTTCAAAACATGCCATAAAAAATTATAATCAGGCATGATCTTTACTTGACAGTCTGGTCCGGTCCACTATAGTATTATGGCTATAATTAGTTAATTAATGGACTATTTGCGTAACTATTACCATATTCTTTGTCAACAAGTCCTAAGGTACACGAATATACAATTTATATGGGACTAGTTGGCTTGGTTCAGAAGTACACAGTTTTTTTTTCTAAGTTATTGTTTTTATTTTTAATCTACTACACGTTCAATTCTTTTCCATGTGCTGTCTTCTCTATTTACGTGATAATTACGTCCTTTGAAATAAGAGCTAAGGTTGTTTTTGTGACACGAGTTGTCTGCATGTTCTAACTTTTTCCTCGTATTTTGGGGAAACCCCTAAGGCAAGGCTTGCCCCTGTGCTAGTATTGGCTTTTAGTTTAAAATCAATGCGAATCGAGTTAGCATTTCATCTATCCTTTCCCCTCCTCGTTCCACAATGCATTTTTAGGCACAATTTTCTTAGAACTAGGAAAAGTGATTATGTCAAGGACGAATGTGAAAAATTTGGGTACCGTTTTGTTTGGCTATTCGTTAGCAAATAATCTGAAGGCGTAGGCGATACCAACAGTTCTAGAAGAAAATTCTTTTATACTTTCTTATTTTGTCGTTATGCCCTATATTGTTATATATTAATTTAGATATTGTATTTAGAAATTCACTACACCAAGCAAAAGCCTATATGCGAGTATCCACAGACAAACGGCACCCTCTGCATGGTAACATAGCTTACATTAAGGTAGCAAGAATAAAGAGAGGAATGTCATGGATGGCACAGGCAGAGACAAATATCAAGCAGGTGGCCACAGTCGACAATATATTCGAAGGGAAAGAGTGGAGCATGGCAGATGAGAACTGGATTAATTATATATAATTACCAGCAAGTCATCATCGGCCTTGGCAGAGAGTGTAGAACATGGGGCAATAGAAAAGCAGAACTGGAAATTAATCAACTGATACATGATCATGCCGGGGATAATGATGCCATTGTGTATATAGATGGGTCTGTGATCCATGGTGAGAAATCAGGCTGGGGCTTCTCTGCTAGGGTAAAGGGCAGAATCATCGCGGAACATTACGGGGCTTACAAGATAACAACTTCCAGCATGAGAATGGAGGTAGAGGCAGTCACTGCAGCCTTAAGGTGGATATCTGAAACTTCATTCACAAAGGCAGTCATTGTGTCGGACTCTCAGTCCATGCTTCGATAGGTTCAAAGTGGTTGGTTGCGGCATGAATGGAAAACATTCAAGAAGCTTCGAGTCTACAAGAGCTGGTGTGGATCTACTGCCCTGGTCATGCAGGGGTATGTGGTAATGAGAGAGCTGGCAGAATCGCAGCAAGAGCACTCACAGTGGGAACACTGGATATGAATAAGGGAGAGATACTAAGAACAATTAATGATCGCCTGTTAGAGAATGACACTGCAATAGATGAATCATCAAGGTTAAGTCTGTTGGAATATGACATCAAACGTAAGGCTAGTAGAGATAGACGTATGAGAGGATGCATCCGTCGTGTATACAACCAGCGAGCTACAGGTACAGTTAGCATTCACACTCTTCAACATATACTGAGGGAGACTGAGCACCTATGGGTTTGCTCGGAGTGCAGTGATGTCGATTCTGTTCAACAATAATAACAACAATAATAACAACAATAATAACAACAATAATAACAACAATAATAACAACAATAATAACAACAATTATTACTGATGCATTTAATGACATAAATTGAAACACAGAACTCTGTAACAGACTGTGAGTCAGTGAACAAGATATGACTCCGGCCAATTTGAGAAACCTAAAGGTTTAATGTTAATATCTTTGTTTATAATATAATGTGCATGTTCTATATACGTGTATTTATTATATATTGTAAATATGAAGTACTTTGTAACAACGAATAAATATATGTAACCAAACTGCACACCTATACTTTTTGCACCATATTGTATTTTAAAATAATAAGTGTAAAAAAAAAAATAAAAAATAAAAACACTTCTGTACAATGACACAGAATCATATATCATATAAATATTCGTCACCCCCGGGAAATATAAAGGTAGCCCCAGAACAGATACTGCCGTAGTGGATTGGTGTGTTTGTCCCCTTGTGCTGCAGGGGTAGTCCAACAGTGGCCAAACTTCAGAGTATCTACTGAAGGTCTTCAAATGTGTCCACCTTTTGCTCAAAATTACTCTCGGCAGAGACGTAAATTGAAGAATGGTGCTTCAGTTCTAGGGAGCCTCATAGAAATTTAAGAAATCAAATACTACGGCTGATAGAAACCAGGCCGTGTAAACTTTCTATCTTCCCTGACCTTCTTTGAGAAGTAAGAACTTTGCTCATCTTGATGAGCCCCAACTGATTTAATTCAGTACAATATTACTTCAATAGCTCTGTTATATGTATTTAAAGTGACTGAGACATACGGGTGCAGTTCACTTAAAATGACTAAATCAACTATATATATATATATATATAAACAGAAAACAAATTTAATAATCGATTATAGGTAACAAAGTAAAATAAATAATGGTGGGGTGAATTAGGAATAATCTTTGAAGATTCATCACTGGTGTTGATCTGAATATAGTGTTGAAAAATGTTCCTAAGGAAAAGAGTTCCACTTGGCAGCTCTGGATGGATAGTTAGCTGCCAGTAAGATGTCGGTTGGCTTCTGCTCCAGCCGATGCTTGTTCTGTGCAGGTTATGGACTGGTTGTTCTCATCACTGGTCAAGTCTGGTGACCGCAACACGTCCCGTTATAGGGTGTGAATTGTTTAAAAATTCACATTTTTAAGTGTCACGCAGTAATTTTCCATGAGTGTAGTTGGGATAGCCGCTGCCAAAATACTCATGTTGATTGCTATTGGTTTGCCATTTGAGACGATAAAATAGAACATTTCTGATTAGAGACTTGTCATATAATAGCAGGGTGGATGCGTGGGCCGAATGTTATTTATAATATAGCACATTCTGAGTCTACGGCCCTACTAATTCAACTCGCCAAGAAAACAGTCAGACAAGCCAGACTAAGGAATAGAAGCAGGATTCTACTTTAAAGGACAGGACAAGGTGTTTGAGCATTTTGTAGACTTGCACCCCAATAAAACTCTAAATTTACTAATACGGAAAGCCCGGAATCTTAGGAACCTGAACGCGAAGTCAAAGTGAGATTCTAGTTAAAGTAATACCCCAGACCCGTGTAAGAAGCATCTTAACCAAGCTGCCGAAACTATTTCACTGAGCCAGAAATCTGCATGGCCCAAAGTTATTTGGGGTACGTTTTACAATTTATTCTATATTTTGCAATATTAACATGTGGACATTGCTGGTTGATGTCCAAGTTCATACGAGGCTGGCAACCTCAGCATATAGAATGATGGTTTCATGAACCACCGCTGCAAGAGATGGCTGGTGACTGCTTCATGCTGGTTTCTCACAGAGAACCGAGAACCGAGGTAGTCCCAAGTTTCATATGGAGCAGGGACTGGACGATGACAGACATAATGTACATGATTATTACATTAACCTTTTAATCCGTGCATGTGTATATGTACCCATGTTTTATATAAATGCATTGGGTGTTTTCCGCCCACTGGGATTAACATTAATGCCCAGAGAGGGTAAAGTTCTGAGGCAGATAGGATGGTGGAATGAAAGGGAGGGACACCTGATTTTCGTTTCAGGAGACTCAATAGTCAAGAGAGATAAATGTTTCTCTCTCATTTCACGATACTAATCGGTGGTACCTACTGGTGGTACTAGTCTGTAAAACAAGTGTGTGGTATAAATGGCCTTCAGTCAAAGCTAGACACCTTCATCGGGTGGGTCATGAAGACGCTAGACCATCTTTGTATTACTCCGTGTGGTGTCTGCCCATGCACACCACATGTTAGATTTATTGAGTTTGAGTTAGTGCTGATAAATGCGGCACTATTTGGGATATTTATTGAAAATGAGGCGCACCGGAAAATGACGTCAGAGTTTGTGTTGATATGTGTATGGCCAAGGTGAAGTAAAACCTTGCACTTTGTGACAGCTGTGGTTTTGGCTGTGTTTTCTTTTTAAGTTCCAGTATGGACCTACTACGAAGTGTGTACCTTCTGACAGGAGAGGGTTTGTATAAGAGAATGAATACTCTTGAATTAAAAGTAATATGTACGGAGAAAATTAATAAATAAGGATTAATCATGAATAACGAGTATGCATGCTACAAAGAATTTCAGTTATTAAAAGATGTCGAATTCGTTTTAAAAAGAAGACTGTTTTAGTTCCTCATTGGTCAGGTAGAGAGCCTGTATGCGTGTTGTGATAGAGGGAACAAAACTATGAAAAGTGAGAGATTTTACCCGGGATGTAACGGGATAACGAGCAGTACTATGAGCGACCGCTGGAGCAATCAAATATATATTAACTGTGGACAGGGGTAGCAATGTACCTATAATAATAATAAACGAACACAAAATATATTCGAACGGCGCCCCACCACAGATATGGGGGGGCTGTCGTCCGTTGGATTTGAAGGACATTTGAAGGTTGCTCAGGCTATTGGCAGACAGAGTTCTATGTTGGGACAATATCGGGAATTTCGATCAATCTATCGCTGTTCAACAATGAACATTTTATGCAGAGACAGCTGTTGGAATGCAACTTTGTGCAGACATGAAATTTACAATATTCGTATACTAGGTCATGCCCAGACCTGGTACCTTACTTGAGGATCAGAAAAAACATTATATCCATGATGAAATCGTTCACGCTGATTTACCATGAGAGGAATGTTATACCAATCTGACGAATATCTTCACGGGAGAAATATGAATCTGCGATTTTACGAGGAGGGCGTTTCGCTGGACAAGTGAACTCGGAAGTAATAGATCAAACCGTTAGGACATTGACAAGGTCACCTCATCAGTTTAGTCGGTCACTAGTTGGAAAATAACATTTCGTCTCTATCATTATATATTGACACTATCTCTACAATGTGTCTCACACGAGTAAAGGTCGGACATTCCCATTGAACTGAATACTCAGTGAACGATTTACGAGAACGTCTTCATATTTCGTCATCATGGTTGCTGATTACTACATTATAAGATTACTACATTATCCACATTTCAATTTAATATTGCGTGGAACGACCCATTGGAGTTACAGCGAAGAATGGACGCTCATGGTCGATTCAGATAAGTAATGTTATGTAACGTCATGGTTGTTGGTCCTATCATTGTTGGGCAAATCTCGCTTCTTTTGTGTTATATGTTTCTTTTCTTTGTCTCTTGCGGGCGACTGTTTAGGAGGCATTTTACGTTTCAGTGTCGTATTTCTATAGGTTGATTGCATTAATTTCTTTCAGGGATTCAGCATTTAGTGCTGTCGTGATTTCCGCTCTGTTTGAAATTAAGGCTTTCATGCGTGTTAGCTGTGCTGTGATTCGTCGTATTTTTTTTTAAATTTCAATTTTGTTCGGGAATTTAGTCTGGCGTAGGTCTTTCCTGGCTATCTTTTGTAAAATTTACATTAATGATAAAAGTGATTTGTCGTTTTGTCTCGTTAATTACTGGGGGAAATTTTAATTTTCTTTTGTCTTAGAATTTTCGACTACTTACAATTTTGTCGTTTCTTTATTTTGTTTCCATCCATGTCTTTCGTTAGTCATGTCATGTGATAATTTTTCTTTGCAGCATGTATATGATAAACTATTTATTGATTAACTATAATTCTATAATATTGTTGGTGATATATCCTGCGATTCTTGTCGATAACAAGAAGCAGGATCATAAACGCTAATTATTATATTAATAAGCGTATAAAGGATTTGTGCAGGTGATATAGTTATATATATATTCACATTGTGACTATACCAATCAGACACACTATTCCATAGTGTGATGGTCTAAGTAAGGCAGAGGAGAACATAGATATTGATTTATTGTTTAGAAAAGTTATAATTTGTGGTATACTATGGCGACTCTTGACTATTTTATTAAACAAGGCAAGGCGCTGGGTATGGAAGGTGATATTTTTAAAAAATTTTGCTTTGACTGCATATGAAAAGGCAGAGGCAAAAGAAGAAAGAGAAAGAAATGAGAAAAGAGAAAGAGAAGAAATAGAAAGAAATGAGAAAAGAGAAAGAGAAGAAAGGGAATTTACTATGGCACAAGAAAAAGCAAATAAGGAAGAGAGAATTCGTATAGCAGAAATCGCTGCGGAACGAGAGAAAATGGAACATGAAAAGGCAATTCGTTTAGCGGAAATTGCTGCCGAGGAGGCAAAATTTGAAAGGGAGAAAGCTTTTGAGGTTGAAAAACTTCCTTTTCAACAACATCATGGTTCCCATGATTCAGATAGTAATGGTTCATCGAAGAAGGCAATCACAACCCCTAACTTTAATTTAAGACTACCACCTTTTTCTCCTCCTCACGACGATATAAGTTTTTATTTATTAAGATTTCAGGAAAGAGTCTCTTGCTTAAATATTGATAAAGATTCGTGGTCTGGTGTGGTTTTTTTTTAGGGTCTCCTCACAGGTGATGCAGTTGGGGTCTATCTGGGTATAGACCAAGATAAAAGACATGATTTTCAGGTCGTAAAGGCAGCATTTATACGCAGATATGGTCTGGATCAGGAAGGCTATAGACAAAAGTTTCGATCCATGTTACCGGTAGAGGGTAAACATTTTGAGGATTTTGTTTCCTCCATAAAACTATGTCTCCAAAGATGGGTTGAACAGGCTTCTATCCCTACAACGTTTGAAGGATTATGTGATCTCTTATTAAGAGATAAAATTGTTTCGTCGGTAAACCAGGATATTGTATCATTCTTACAAGAACGTAATCCGACTAGTATCGATGAAATGGAAAAAAATTAGGTCAACAATTTTCCGTTGCTCATCCAAACTTGTCATTGAGCAGAGCAAAAGTCTTGGACTCATCTACTGCGTGTGCTGCGACGCACGGGAGATCGCGCACTCGTAGCTTGGATAGACGATATAATCATAGAGAAAATAATCACACATCCTATAGGGGTAAATATAATTTTTACCATAATCGCTCACCTTCACGAGGTAGAGACAGGCATAATTTCAACAATTATAACAATAACCAATGGTATCGAAATAACCAGTATTCACACAACAAATATACGGACAATCATAATTTGTCACCGCGGGGTGGCCATTATAACAGGGACAACAATGGACATTCTCATTCAGACAATTTTTCAGATCGCAGAAGATCTCACTTCGTTAGAAGTCATAATAGAGCACGCTCACAAGCCAATGCTTGTCAGACGGTAGATAGAAATGTCAGTAATGACATCCATCCAACCAATAATCACGCCAATGCGTGTAACGTTGATTTAGAAAATTCTAATAATTGTACAGAATGTAAGATGTTATTTCAACCTGGAGCTACACCACGGCTTAAATGTGGACATGGCTTACCAGTGTTGTCATCTTATGACGGTGTTGGTACTCTCACTTTACATAATGGGTTTTTGTTTAACACTCCAACTAAAATTTTAAGGGACACGGGTTCCACAACGGTCGGGATAAGAAGGTCATTAATCCCTCCATCTTGTTTCACTGGAACGTCAGTGAAATGCATAACTTTCGGAGGCACGGTAGAGATATATCCCATGGCCGACGTAACAATAACCACGCCATTCTTTACTGGGAAAGTTCGTGTATGTGTTCTCAACCAGCCTTGCTGTGACTTGATTTTGGGAAACATAAAGGGTATAAAAGAATGTTCTACTGATGAAATTTCTGCATGGGAAAGAGAATATCTTTCTTTATCCAATGCTGTGACTACTAGAGCACAGCTGGTTGCAGAAGCAAATGAACTTAATGATAGCAATAATATCCCACACGTGACAACAAGTCATTACATAGATAAAAATGCATTCATTAACCAACAAAAAGATGACTCTTCTTTGGGACGTTTATTCACTTTAGCTACGGCTAAAACTATTACACATACAAATAATGCCAGACATTGGTATCAATTTCATGACAATATTTTGATACGTTGTTTTGACAATTATTCTTCGGTACTCAGACAAATAGTAGTACCTACGTCATTTCGATCACTAGTTTTATCTAATGCACATGATGTTCCTTTTGCGGGTCATATGGGGATTGCCCGCACAGCTTATAGATTGATGGCACATTTTTTTTGGCCAGGGGTTCATAAGGACGTCGCAACGTTTTGTAAATCATGCACTGTTTGTCAGGGAGTTGCTCATAAGAGTGCGCATCAGTTTGCACCCCTACAGACCACAGATATCTCTGTGCGTCCTTTTTATAAGATGGCTGTCGACATAATCGGGCCTCTTCCGGTGTTATCATCCAGAGGATTCCGCTTCATCTTAACTTGTATCGATCTATGCACCAGATGGCCTGAAGCCATACCTGTTAAGTCCATAACAACAATGTCGGTGACTGATGCATTATTATCGATATTTTCACGTATCGGATTTCCTGAAGAGCTTCTGTCGGATCATGGCACGCAATTCACTTCAGATATGTTCTCGGAAATTTGTGATGTGCTTCACATCCGTCATACATTGAGTGCCAGATTAAGTCCGCAATGAAACGGAGTTGTAGAACGCTGGAATTCTACTTTAAAGCAGATGTTGGGCAAAGTAACAACAATGTTTCCTCATGATTGGGACCGGTTGATACCAGCGGTTCTCTTTGCGTATAGAGAAGTTCCTAATCGTCAAACTGGATTCTCACCATTTCAATTAGTTTTCGGGGCTAATCCAAGAGGACCAATGTCTATCTTACATGATTTGGTGATAACAAACGATGATAATACGGTTACGAAATCTAGTCACCAATATGTCACAGATCTACGTCAATGCATTGTGGACGCATGTGAGATTGCGACTGGAGCATCAGAATTAGCAAAATATAAGACTCGGTCGCGTATTAATCGTGATAGGAGATTAACATCATTATCGATTAACGATGAAGTTTTTGTTCTCTTGCCACTTAAAGGTGATCATTTGTTGGTTACGTGGCAAGGTCCTTTTAAAGTTGTGGGTAAGAAAACCGACGTGGATTACATCATCGACATTAGGGGTAAAAGAAAAACATTCCACACTAACATGTTACAACCTTACATTTCTAGACCTCTTCCACTCAAACATATTTGTGAATCTATCACAAATCAATCTCCGCATCTGGCATCTATTGCTTTAGTTGATGAAGAAGCAACTAGTTTCGCGGATGTACCGCTTGATTTTCCTGTGGTACCTATCCAAGCCTCTGAAACTTGGAAGGATGTAATCATTTGTAACGATTTACCTTCAGATCAGAAGAATCAGATTCTCAATCTATTGAAATCTTTTGAAGATGTGTTGTCTGATCTACCTGGACGAACTAACATTATTTCTCACGAAATAAAATTATCGGATCCCACTCCGATTAAGTTACGACCGTATGCAATTCCTTTGCATATCAGAGAGCAGGTTGATAGTGAGGTCGACAATATGTTGAAAATGGGGATAATCTCTCCATCAGATTCTTCATTTTGTTTTCCGATGGTAGCAGTACGGAAGAAGGACAAATCCATTCGTATATGCATTGATTTCCGTCGACTAAATAAAGTCACGATATCAGATTCTGAACCAATGCCTTTGCTGGAAGACCTGCTACCTCGTTTAGCTTCCGCTACGTTCTTTAGCAAATTCGATTTATCAAAAGGGTATTGGCAGATCCCTTTGACCGAAGAATGTAAACCATTGACGGCATTTGCAACATCGAAGGGTTTGTTCCAATACAATGTCATGTGTTTTGGGCTCAAAAATGCGCCTGCAACTTTTGTACGGATGATGCGTCGAGTATTTGGGAGCCGTTATGACCTAATATCTTATATAGATGACATTTGCATGTTTCATGACACATGGGAAGAACATGTAGATGGGATACAATCTTTACTCCAGACACTAAGAATACACAATCTCACAGCCCGTCCATCCAAAATAGAAATTGGATTCAAGGAAATTTCATTTCTAGGACACAAAATTGGCAGACATGTAATACAACCTGATGAATCTAATTTAAAACGCATACTTGATCTTACAATCCCAACTACAAAGAAGCAAGTACGGAGTCTATTAGGATTGACGAATTTTTACCACAAGTTTATTCCAAGGTTCTCGTCTTTGACTGCTGTCTTATCTGATCTAACTAAAAGAGGTATGCCTAACAAAGTAGTTTGGACAGAACAATGTAACCAGGCATTACAAAACATTAAGACTCATTTTTCACAGTATCCGATATTAAGACTGCCAGATTTAAAAAGATCATTTATTGTTGTAACAGATGCTTCGCTCCACGCAATAGGCGGGTGTTTGGGACAAAGTTTTGATGGCAAGTTTCATCCGATCTACTACTTGAGTAGGAAACTATCGGAAGCCGAATCTAAATACTCTATTTTCGACAGAGAACTGTTGGGTATAGTATGGACTTTGAATAACCTTCAAAAGTATGTGGTAGGTACGCATTTTACTATAATGACAGATCAGAGATCATTAACGTATCTGCAAACCTGTAAATCACCAAGTGCAAGACTTACGAGATTTGCATTACAGTTGCAAGCGTATGACTTTGATATCGTCCATATAGAAGGACATAATAATGTAATCGCGGACACTCTATCAAGAGTAATACATTGAACTATGTAACTGTCCTGGGTACAAGAAGTGACAACAAACATTGTTTATGTTCATAATCAATTGATGGATAGATTATATAGCGATATTTTCGTAGCATTAATATGTTGCTCACAAGTTGTTGCCACATATTTTAACTGCATTTCACTCATCGTGATATCATTTCACTCATTACTTGAATTTGATTTTCCTTTTTATCATTATAGTTAAGTATAGTTAATGATGACCTGGAAACCTGCAGTTTCCAGTAGCGCGCAGGGGGGGGGGGGTAATATGTGGTGTCTGCCCATGCACACCACATGTTAGATTTATTGAGTTTGAGTTAGTGCTGATAAATGCGGCACTATTTTGGGATATTTATTGAAAATGAGGCGCACCGGAAAATGACGTCAGAGTTTGTGTTGATATGTGTATGGCCAAGGTGAAGTAAAACCTTGCACTTTGTGACAGCTGTGGTTTTGGCTGTGTTTTCTTTTTAAGTTCCAGTATGGACCTACTACGAAGTGTGTACCTTCTGACAGGAGAGGGTTTGTACAAGAGCATGAATACTCTTGAATTAAAAGTAATATGTACGGAGAAAATTAATAAATAAGGATTAATCATGAATAACGAGTATGCATGCTACAAAGAATTTCAGTTATTAAAAGATGTCGAATTCGTTTTAAAAAGAAGACTGTTTTAGTTCCTCATTGGTCAGGTAGAGAACCTGTATGCGTGTTGTGATAGAGGGAACAAAACTATGAAAAGTGAGAGATTTTACCCGGGATGTAACGGGTAAAATCTCTCACTTTTCATAGTTTTGTTCCCTACGAAGGACCAGACTTGACCAATGACGAGAGAGAACCAGTCTACACCCTGCAAAGAAACCACCATCGGCTTGAGCAGAAGCCAACCGACACCTTACTCGCAGCTAAGTACCCACTTAACAAATGTTTCCAAACCATCAACTGTGATGAATCGTTATAGAAATATTTCCCATAGAACTCCCTTATTTACTTTACATCGTTAACTATAACTGATTAATACATTTTTTATCTGTATATTCTCAAATTTATAGCTGATTTAATCATTTTTGAGTGAACTGCACCCGTATGTCTCAGTCATCTTAAATACCCATAAACAGAGCTATTGAAATAATACTGAATTAAATCAAATGAGGGATCATCAAACGAACAAAATTTGTTCTTCTTATAGAAGGTCTGGGAAGATAACAAGTTTATTACAGCCTGGATAATATCAGCTGGAGTACTTGATTTCTTAAATTCCTTTGAGGCCCCCTAGAACTGAAGCACCATTCTTCAATTCAAATCTCTGCCAAGAGTAATCTTGAGCAAAAGGTAGATATCTTTGAAGTCCATCAGTAGATACTCTGAATTTTGGCCACTGTTGGACCATTACTGCAGAGCAAAGAGGAGAAATCCCGTGACACCCACAAAGCTGATACCTACAGTCGTGGCCAAAAGTTTAAGACCACCTAGTAAAAAATGGATATTTCCATACTACTACAGATTGTTGCATCATCCGCTATTTTAGGGCACACTAAAAGCAATCATTGCATTCTATTGCATCATCCTAACAATATAAAATGTGAAAACACAGACTGTTGCTGTATTTAGTGTGTTTTGGTTGCTTCAAGGGTATTATCTCTGGATTTTATGTTCGCAAGAAAATGGGCAAAAAACCGACACTTTCAACCATTCAAGGAGCTCATATAGTGACATTACGTGTAGAAGGGTACACAGAACGTGATATTTCTGTTCGAATTAGCTGTAGCAAGACGGCAGTTCACAATGCGAGCACCAGGTACCAATTGGACGGTACTTTTCTGACAGAAAGAGAAGTGGTCGTCCTAGAAAAACAACCCCTAGAGATGACTTCTTTTTTATTTCTGGTGTTAATCTTGGTTTTCGGGCAGGTTTGTATGATTTTAGTCCAAACTCATCCACTAATCTGCGAGACACAGTCCTCCGACTCTAGAAAGCAAAGCAGATCGTATCTTCTTACATAAAAATGGTTGGAGAGTGTGAAACGATGGATTTGATTACCCGGTCGTCTCTAGGGGTTGTTTTTCTAGGACGACCCCTTCTCTTTCGGTCAGAAAAAGTAACGTCCAATTGGTACCTGGGGATCGCATTGTGAACCGCCGTCTTGCTACAGCCAATTTGAACAGAAATATCACGTTCTGTGTACACTTCTACACGTAATGCCACTATCTGAGCTCTTTGAATGGCTGAAAGTGTCGGTTTTTTACCCATTTTCTTGCGAACATAAAATCCAGAGATAATACCCTTGAAGCAACCAAAACACACTAAATACAGCAACAGTCTGTGTTTTTACATTTTATATTGTTAGGATGATGCAATAGACTGCAATGATTGCTTTTAGTGTGCCCTAAAATAGCGGATGATGCAACAATCTGTAGTACAATGAAAATATCCATTTTTTTACTAGGTGGTCTTAAACTTTTGGCCACGACTGTACTATATATACGTCTCTAATACGGTACTTTACTTCCTACGGCATTATCTGCTATGGGAGTATCTCAACTTTAATATTTAAATAACCAGATGTAGAAGACCATATATGTCCAGCAATGTCATACAACATGTGTAAGATGTCGGACAGACCTTATCGAAACATATATCTGGTAGGAGACTGAAGGCACACACGTGATATTCAAGAAGACAACAAGCTAGGCAAAGATACAATAATACCGTGTAGCGGTGTTTCGTTTAGCGCTCCATATTCTATGAAGATATCCTGAGCGAAAATCGGAGTATTACTTATATCCTGTACAGCAATGATGAACGTGTTTCATATAAAAAAGAAGCGATTACGATAAACCGACGGTCAATTTGTGCATCTCGATATGAAGCAAGCATAGGAACCATTGGCAGCCCTCCAAACTGGTTTCTATTTATTGCCTTAAAGAACTGTCAGCAACATGTGGCTTGCCTTAATGAGACACGGTAAACGTGCGCTGAACAGCAGCAACAACAAATATGATACAGCTCCAGCCATTGTTGTTTACTCAACAATTTAATCTTTTCTGTCTTCTGCAGATAGGCAGGTCCAGCAACGCGGATTGAGCGGTGGCTAGTGGAATGATTATCTGAAACTTCGCTCAAGCTGCCAAAAATGCTGGAAATGAAAAGACGAATAGCTGGGATTATGCCATGCTTAAGCATTATTAAAATGGGGAAATGAGGAGCGGCGTGAAGATGTGTGAACATCGCAGAGATTACATGAAAGTATTTAGTTGTCTTTATGTAATGTTAGTTTGAAACCATCTTTTGACGCATTATGCCTGTAAAAATGTTACTGCATCCAATTTCACCGCGTATGAACGCTTTTTTTCGGTGCCACACAACAATTTACTTGTTATTTTTGGTAAAAGCATACACTGATCAATATGTTTTCGCATTTAAACAAAAAAGATTACGATTACCACTAAATTGAAAAACTATATGTGAGAAGATAATATCAATAGAAGGAATTTTGGGGTGCACCATCAAGACAAGAAACAGAAAACGTCGGAGATCCATCGCAGGCAACCGTCGTTGCGCAAGATGGCAGCCGATAATTATGATGATGTATCTCGCAGCGAGCACTAAAATTCCAGAAAATTGTGCACCACGTGGAGTTCAAATTGCAGATCAAGTAGAGAGATAGGAAAGAGCTATTACAGCGTAGATTCAACGATTCCTCAAAACGCTGATGATAACATTGATTTCCTAGTTAAGTTTCTAAATCAGCAGTGCCCACCTGGAATACCTCCGCACATGGTAAAATTCGAAATCAGCACATTCATCACACTGCTTAGAAACCTGGATGCAGAAAAATGTCCACGATTAACTGTGAAAGTACATAAAATATTCACTGATACGGAAATGTACAGAAACTGACACACATTAAGACGAACGAGTTTTCATCGCGCGCGCCACTTTAGAACCAAACAATATCAGCCTTCCTTCATTCTGCGACGTGGTCAGTTTGTGGCGTTTATCTCCCTTGGTCTGCCCTAGTGGTTCACGAATGATGGCCATAAAGTTTGAGTAAATGATGTATTTAGAAAAGGTAGTAACGTTTGCATAAGAATTACTCTTGGCATTAGTGTCAATGGCAGTAATTTCATGTGCTCTCGGCATGCTCTCCTGTCGGCAAGGTCTTAGCGGCCTTTAAAGAAGTACCCAGCTGATGCTTTTTGTTTAGATTCGTATGTGGCCTACTTAGCCCTCATTTCCTTTCCTTTCCCTGACGAAGGGCTTGTGGCTGCAACGTTGGCTATTTTCTTTGTCTTTTTCCTCGTAAGAAGAATCATCCTTTCTCAATACTTTAGGGAGTCTCAAAGGATTAAATACTGAGCGATCTCGGTTTATGCAACGTTTATATCCTCGCCGCTCTTCTGCAAGACAAATGTGTGTCACAATGTAACAATGTGTCACAAGGTGACACCCTGACTCATGGATCGTAACCACCCTGCCGAAGGCAATTCAGAAAGATGTGGAAATAGATAGACACATCTTTATGTAGTTATGTAAAATGAATTGATACGGGTGCAAACATCGACGTCCAATTAGCCAAGTGATCAACTTCAGCTACAGATTTATATATAAATATATATTTTTAAAGAAAAAAAAAAATATATATATATATATGATCAATACCCTTTTGCTCCCCAAGGAGCATAGACCTTCAACAAACACGTGCTAAGTCTTCCTGTCCTGTGCCATCCGCTCAAGTTCTTTACATTGTTTTCCTCATCCTTTTCACCTCTGTTTCCAGTTCTCTTCTCCATGTGTTTTTTGGTCTATCTCTGCCTCTCTTTCCCTGTGGATTCCAGAACAAGGACTGCCTTGTAATGCTATCAACAGGTTTCCTCAATGTGTGTCCTATCCATCGCCAGCGTCTTCTTCTCAACTCTTGTTCCACTGGCACTTGTCTGGTTCTTGTCATCAATTCCACATTTGTGACTTTGTCATACCATTTCAGTCCTTCTATTCTACGCAAGCACCCGTTTATAAAAGTCTAGCGTTTTGATTGTTGTTTTTGTTGTTCTCCATGTCTCAGAGCCATACAATAAGACTGACTTCACATTTGAGTTGAAGATTTTTATTTTCGTGTTGGACTTGATTTCTCTTGTTCTCCATATGTTTTCCAATGCAATGAAAGCTCCTCTTGCTTTTTGTATTCTTATTTTGATATCACTGTCTGTCCCTCCAACTTTGTCTACATTACTTCCAAGATATGTGTACGATTCTACATCTTTTAGTGGTGTTTCTTCCAGTTCAACCTTGTTATCATTTCTTGCATTTACTCTCATAATCTTTGTCTTTTCCCTGTGTATTTTCAGGCCCACTTGTTGTGACCTCTCATCGAGAATTTTCATTTTCTTTTGCATCTGATTATGGTTATAGGACAGAAGAGCGAAGTCATCTGCAAAATCCAGATCATCAAGCTGTTTAGTCAGATTCCACTGGATTCCGTTTCTGTTGTGTGATGTCGATGTTTTCATAACCCAATCTATTGCTAGTAAGAAAAGAAATGGAGACAAGAGTCATCCCTGTCTCACTCCCGTTCTAATCCTAAACGGTTCTGTAAGTTGTCCTTCATGAAGAACTCTGCGTGTCATGTCTTCATAGGTCTTCTTTATTAAGTTAATGATCTTCAGGGGAACTCCATAATGCCTCATCAATTTCCAAAGTGATTCTCTGTCTACACTGTCAAATGCCTTTTCGTAGTCCACAAATCCGATGTATAGAGGTGAATTCCATTCCAGACTTTGTTCAACTATTATTCTCAATGTGGTTATCTTGTCTGTACAGGATCTATTTTGTCGAATATCTGCTTGTTCATCTCTCAGTTGCTTGTCTATGGACTCTTTTAATCTTTCTGTTTAATACTTTTACTGGCACTGATAGTAACATTATTCCTCTATATTTTGCTGTTTTGATGGCCTCGGCTGGAATGCAATCTGAACCAGCTGCTTCTCCATCTTTCAGAAGCTTTATGGCTTTCTGTATTTCTTCTCTACTTGGTCTTTCACAACTGATTTGTAGCTCCTCTTCTGCTGGCTGGATGTCTGGGGGATTAGTTGGAGATGGTCTATTGAGACGTTCCTCAAAATGTTCTGTCCATCTCTTTATTTGTTCTTGTATATTACTAAGCAATTTTCCATTCTGTCGTGTGGTGAGTCACTGGGGCAACTACTACAGTAGTTTTTGCCAGGAATAGTCTATGAGATATTAGATATAAGGTCTCTAGAAATTGGCTCGTTAAGAAAGAATAAAGACCTATTCGAGATAGGGACAAGAAGACAGGAATGCGAATGCTTTCCACTAGACAGCGTTTTCTAATTAATTATGGAAAGAGTTCTGTTTCCCCACGACCTTAGCTTCTGCCCTTAGATCCCGTAAAGAAAAAGCCCCCAACCTCATCTGAGTAGAGAAAGGTTCCTATAGGTGAATATGTAACACCGACAGCACGAGTGATACATTAACAAACTCTTGATAATGATCAACCGATCGTTGGGTTTATTAATGAAATATCCACACATATAGGGTTAGTAATGGTTAGAACGTGATGATGGTGAAAGACGATTCACACAAAACACACAGATGAGATAATAAAATTACAGTTAATTAAGTAATAGTTAATTAAGAATGAACTGGTGTAAAGTGAAATGATGATGTGATATGATACGTGTTACCAAAATGGTGAGTACTCTACACAGTCCATGTGTCTCTAAATGCTTCTCCTAGATATGAGGATTCACATGTATGCATAAAATGTCCCAAGTTGTTATACGTTATGTCGAGTGGGGTATCTCTAAGCTGAGGACGTTCTGATCAATACTGTTGTCGTACGGAGAACGCTGACGAGATATCTATGTATATTCCTTCACTGTTTCAGTATGTATATCTTCTGTAGTATATCTCTGAAGTTGATCAACAGTTAATAGCTGTCATATGAACAAAAGGTCTGTTGTCCTAATCGTCCCGACGGTACTGGTCAGAACTGGATATCTT